>OVBE01006831.1:0-19271 GCA_900406425.1 Iberis pinnata | reverse complement strand
TTCCGGTTTTATTCGATTCGAGAATTCACGGATTTCGGATTACTAATTAAACATAAAAATAATTTATTTTCCATTAATCATTAGGATTACGTTAATTACATAACCGAAAAATATCCGATACAACCGAAATATATATACAAAAACGAAAAAAAAATCCTCGTCAAAATACGGGTTTCTACAGTGAGTTCCTGGGAAAGGTCAGGGTGTTGTTGCCAACGCACATCATATCTGAATTGACCTCTTCCTTTCCAAGAAACCTCATTTGTATCAACCAAAAGAGACATGTGATCATAAGCATTCCAAGGTAGCAGAGAGACAAAAGCATTTGGAAACTGAGTATGCCAGTCATAGGTAGCCATAGCTCTGTCAATTCTAGTTTTAACTGTATGTTGATGACGTTTACCACACCACGTATAGATTCCCCCATAAGATCTTAAATCCTCTATCCCCAAAGTGGAGATCATAGTGCGGAAATATGAGAAAGATGCTTCAGAACGTGGCCTACCCCCATACTTCTCTGAATTGGATCTGATGTCATTAAAGTCCCCAAGATATAACTGAGAATTTGAAGCGAGGCTTGATTGACCAGATATACTCTGTAAGTAATGCCAGAAGAGCCTCCTTTCTGGTAGATTTTGGGGCCCATATAAGTAGATTAACTTGAAAACTGAAGAACCAGAACGAAGCCAAAAGAAATTATAATGTGGAGAGGAGGTAGCAGGGCAATCTATATGAACCTCCTGCTTCCAAAAGATAGCTAATCCTCCTTTATGACCCTCTGGAGAGACGATATAATTACCAAAATAGCCAAGCTGAGAACAGAGAGTAACCAAAAAAGTGTTCTCAGTCATTGTCTCCGTAAGGAACATCAAGTCAGGATTATATTTAGACTTGATTCCAAAAAGGTTTTGGACTGTCAGGGTGTTCCTTATGCCCTGACAGTTCCAGTGCAGAAGCTTCATTATGAGGATGGTGGTTTTGGGATATCCACCCTCCCTTGAATTTTTAGCTGTGCATTTGTCCGAGGCCTTAGTTGCTTACTAGAAGAAGCAGTATCCTCTAATAGAAGAGCATCAGCCTTCCTTTTCTTCATAGCTTCGAGAAGCAGACGGCCATTACGCTGCAGAGATTGAAGTGCTGGGACAATAGGAACATCTGGCAGGACCTCTGGTGATGTATTAGGAAGCTCCAGAGGTATGTATTGAGGCACTTCTGCATCATTAATTTCAGGACAAACTTCATGGTCATGTTGGATTGATCCACATTTAAAACAGAACTTGCGAAGCTTGTCAAATTGAAAGCGAATCAGAGATGGTGGTTCCCCACGTTGAAATTGAATGTGCAAGGCAAAGATCAATTTGGAGTCAATGGCAATGGAGATTTTTGCCTAAGCTTCAGCCATACGTTCATTGTAAGGCTCTTTCAGACGAACCTCTTCAACGACTCCCAAGTTCTGCCCAATCTCTTTAAGCATGGCCTCATCCCTGTAATCGTCAGGGATATTAAGGAACTTGACCCAAAAAGAAATTTTTTGTAGATGATCATGAAGGTGACGGCGAGTCCAACGATCGGTGATAATCATCCAGTCTTTGAAGGTCCAGGGGCCATCCTCAAGGACATGCATAAGGTGATGCTCAGATTTGAAGAAGAATTGAACCGTATGAGCATCAAGAACCCGACTGGTAACCCGATTCTCAAGTTTCCAAGCTGTCGGCATCGTTTGTTTCAAAGGATTCACTTTTAGATAAGCCGGATTAACAAAACGGACGAGAAGACTGAGACGATGATGTGAATCGCGTTGGTGCTAAGCATCGATAGTTGGTTGAAAGGGGAGACGGTCGGAGCCAAGGTTAAGGTTCTGTAAAGAAGTCCAAAGCTGATCACTCATCGCGTGAAACAGATGATGGAAGGTGAAGAAAAGGAGGGAAACTTATCTGGAAGAAATAAGGAGTAGAGAAGCCCGCAAGATCACGGAAAAGAAACGCATGCAGCGTACTGGGAACCCAGAGAAGCAGGTACAAAAGCCGGAAAAAGATCGGAGTTAAAACGGAAGTTCACCGGAAATCGCCCATCAGAAGCCTTGCCAACCTTTACAAAATTTTGTTCTAAGTACACCTCCATCCTTTTACAATTAATCACACCAACGAATTCACTCAACAATTTTAATTAGGGTTTCTTTTCAAAAGATTCTCAAAACTCAATGAGATCAATGAAGTATCTAATCTAATTATAATCTAGAGAAAATGAGGTAATAGGATACTAAAATGTTTTATAATTTGTTAAATGGGTATTTTATAAAAATCTTAGTACTTAGGTATTTTTTTGTTTCGTTAATGATAATTTTTTTGTAAATGATGAATGTGAATTAATCGTATAAATGATGCATTATTTGTATGAATGATGAATTATTTATGTGAATGATGAATTGTTTCTGTGAATGATGAATGGTTCGTGTGAATGAACGAACATACTTGTTTTTCAAATAAAAACTAAAAGTACATATTTCCCAAACTAAAAAACAAAATTATATATTTTCTAAAATAAAAAACAAAAGTACTCAATTTACAAAATTACTCTATAATCTAATCTAATTATAATAAGTTACAAGTCAATTTTCTTAAAACTGCAATCTTCTCTTCTTGACAAGTGTCTTTTTGCTAATATGTCAAAACTTCAAATTTTCATTAATTAATTTTAAATAGATTTATTTGCCAACTTTCTTTTTTAAATGTTTATTTTTGGCCACTAACATCTCCACTAATCTTAATCTATTTCTCTAACTTCTCTTCTTCCCTTTTTTATAGTGACTAAGTCTCAAATTTTTTTTGTAATTATGCTTCTATAATTTTTCCTCTTCTCTCCAAATCTTCTTACTACAATATTTTAAATCTAATTCACGACTGAGATTCTTCAGATCATCTATCTAATTATAATAAGTAACATTGTTCAAGTGCAATGAGAATTTACAGAGACAATGCTACTAGATGTTTGAACTATGACACTGAGTTTTTCATATTTCAAATTTTCTTATTCGGACATAAAAATAAATGTTTATGATCATAATTTTGGTTGTGTTTATAGAGAAACTTATATGATGGACCTTCATGCCTTAATTACGCATTTGTCTTTGTTTTCCATTTGATCGTTGAGAGGCTTTCATAGGTGAGGTATTGACCACCAAAACATAATTCCTCTGCCATTGATGCTTTTGATGTCACCAATAATCTTCTGTTGATTTGCCTCCTTGCTTTTTGATCTCACACTGATCGTTTCGTTATAGATCAAGAAGAATTACTTTTTAAGATGGCTGGAAAAAAATTAGTATAATCTATATTTTTTATATGCAAATCAATTTCACGTCTTGCTTTCCTTTGATTTGTTACAAGTATTTTTCTTTCAATCCAAATCGTAACAAACAGGCCCAACTAATACTACATTTTTGGAGAAAAATGAAATTATCCAGCCCAACACGAAGGATTCAAATGTGCATGCGGATATCATACGAAGGCACATGCATGTTAAATAAAGAACGATGGATGAAGATCAGCTTGAAGAAAAAATGTAATAAATATATGATAATATATGAATGGTTACAAGGTGAATTTTCACCAATTTCCGAAGGTCACCCAACTCGCTAAGTCATAGGGAGACCTGGGGGCTAATCTGTTGGTGTCGAAACCCCCTCAACAGGTTTCCAATCCAACCGGTGTCACTTCCTAGATAACAGCTCAGCACGTGTCAAGATGCAAAAGACTCACCCAACATATTTCTACCTAGGCGCAGAGAGTGAATGATCGGCTACTCATGTCGTAGACGAGCTGAGCAGAAGGCGATTACGAGCTGGACAAAATAAGACTAGGTCCAGACGGTTCCGAGATAAGGGGGAAGCATCGAGATCGTGATCCTAACAACCCGAGAAGATCGGAACGACCCGGACTAGGCGAAAGGGGATATAAGGCAAGAAGAGAGAGAAATGAAGCATTAGAATCTTTTTGGGGCTTAGAACTATAATGAAAAAATTGATCTATCTTTTCTTTTTGTATAAACGCATTCATAAAGATCAATAAAGAACATATTATTCTTCTCTATATCTTTTCGACCTGAGTTTGTGTTGCGATTTCTTTCTAATTTTGACAAGAACAACGAACTCCTCATTAAGATAATCCTTTAAAAACTCATTGTGGGTTTTAGCATCCACAAATTGGCGCCGTCTGTGGGGAGACAATAGTTCTTTGACGCAAGAAGGAAAAACGCAGCCAAATCCAACTCCGCCATGATGGAAAACACATCCATACCATCTGACGAATATGCTAGCACGATCCAAACACTCCTCCAATCTGTACAATCCATGTCCGAAAAACTGGAGACACACGATGCCCTGAACAGATCCCTGCTGGACAGGCTCGACCGGATGGCAAAAAAATCTGCAGATCTGACAAAGACAATGACCAAACGGTTAGACCGAGCAACATCTTCACGACACTGCTCCACCAGGACGTCCGCACGACGATACCCAGTCTCGGGAGAATATTCTAGAGGCTACGCTTTACTCCAACCCCGAGCTTCGTCAAGATGCGAGAACAACGCGCTAATGCAATGGGGACCTCACCCGATGGAAACCCAGAGGAAGGATAACCCGACCAGAGAGATGACCAAACCAATGGGGAGACCGAGCAGCCAAACCGCACCCCGAGCCTTGAGGCTTTGAAAGACAAGAAGGATGGAACCGACCTATCTGAGGAATCCGAGGAAGAACCAGACGCATACGAGGATAACTCCCACATGCCATCTTCTCGCGCCCACATGCGACCTTAGCAATCAATCAAGGAAATCCAGGAGATGAAAGATTCCTTGCAACATGTCGTCCGACAAATGAACTCCAAAGTTCATCAGGCCACAAGCTCGGCGCCAGAACTGGACCGACTAATGGAGGAAACACTCCAGAGCCTATATGCCGCACATATAAAGAATGCAAGAATACGAAACCACGAAAAGATCAAAATCCCTTTCTCTGAAGGAAAGACGGATCCCAGCGCGTACATGACTGCCTTCATAATCGTAGTCGGACGAGCACAGTTCGATGAGCATGAAAAGGACGCGGAATACTGCCAACTGTTCAGCGAACACCTGCAGGGACCAGCACTCACTTGGTTCTCACGGCTGCCCGAAGGATCAATCCACAGTTTCAACTAGCTGAGCCTAATGTTCCTAAAGCACTACAAAGTGTACATCAAGAGAGACATCTCATACGCAGATATGTGGAGCACGACCTAGGGTCCAAACGAGCCCCTCCAAAATTTCATTGATAGATTCAAAGAAGTGATATCATGAGTGGTGGTAACTGACAACGCCGCGATCGCCGCCCTCAAAAATGCGATATGGGGAGAATTTGAATTCAGAAAGGACATAATACTGAACCCGCCAGCAACAATCGATGATGCGCTCCACAGGAAAAGTGTTCGCACATATAGAAAATGATCTAATCGAAATGCGGAAACGAACCCGAGAAAAGGGTCAAGTGACTTAGGTCGCTACCCCGAAGCAAAACCCCCCGGTGAGTAATCAAACATTTTTTGCAAGAAAACCTAAGAACGGACCTTGGAATCAATGGAAACGACCTGAGGAGCAGGGATGCGTCAAAAAAACTTATGAATACCACAACCAGGATGGACACTCCACTGAGGAATGCATGAGCTTCAAGTCTTTCCTCTTCAACAAATACCAATCTGGAGAATTGGTGTAACCCGACAAGGCGAGGACAACCAACCTCAAGCAGGGGGCAGAAGACCAACCCGAAGAGGCCAACCCCCCGAAATGAGACCAAGAAAAACTACCTCAAACGGTGCTGACCCCGCCATTCAAAAAACAGATCAATATGATCATGGGGAACCACCAGTTTGGCCTAAACTCGGTAACCGCAATCAAAGCATATGGTCGCAGGGCTGCATCATGTGAGAAATGGCAAATCAATCCCTTGGAGACAAGCAAACCTATAGCATTCGACGAAACAGACACAACAGGACTCGACGTCCCTCATGCTGATCCCCTAGTCATCGAATTGATCCTTGAAGAGTACGAAATTGCAAGAGTGCTCATAGATTCGAGGAGCTCAGTAGATTTAATTTTCAAAGAGACTTTGGCAAAAATGGACATAGACCTCTCACCCATCGAAGGACCACATGCGCCATTGACCGGCTTCACCAGCAAAACGTCCATGACAATCGGAACCATCAAACTATTAATGTACGTAGCTTGGGTATCGAGGATGATCAAATTCACAGTAATTGACAAACCGACAATATACAACGCAATCCTAGGGACACCATGGATAAACGCAATGAAGGCTGTCCCGTCTACGTACCACTAGTGCGTCAAATTCCCAACTAAGGAAGAAATCAAAACGATCAAAAGAAGTCAAAGGTCAATCCGAGCTTGCTACCTGGCCGAGCACAAACTCAGAGAAAAGTCCTTATAGCAACTACAGATTAGGGAGCCCACACCACCTACGGAGCCAACATACGGAGAAGCCAAGCTTGATGAGGTAACGCAGTACTGCATATACCCAAGACATCCGGAGCGTTGCGTCGGTATAGGATCGAAACTCAAGAAAGACTTCAAGGAGGAGCTGAGCTCCTTCCTCAAGGAGGAGCTGAGCTCCTTCCTCAAGGAGAATAAGCACACTTTCGCGTGGAACATGACGGACATGCCAGGAATAAGCCTAGACATTATGTTTCGTGAGTTGAACGCCGTCCCAATCTACAAGCCAGTTAAACAGAAAAGCACAAACTGGGGGCCGAGCAGGCTCAGGTAGTCCGAGACGAGGTAGAAAAGTTGCTAGGAGCGGGCACGATCACAGAGGTGAAATATCTGGAATGGCTGGCCAACCCCGTAGTGGTAAAGAAAAAGAATGGCAAATGGAGAGTCTGCATAGACTTCACCAACCTGAACAAAGCGTGTCCCAAGGTGAGTCTCTTGTTGCCCAACATAGATCAGCTCATCGAAGCCACAACCAGCTACAAACTGCTTTCATTCATGGACGCCTTCTCAGGATACAATCAGATACTCGTGCACCCCAAAGATAGGGAAAAGACCGCTTTCACTATGGATAGAGGCATATATTGTTACAAAGTAATGCCTTTCGGCCTAAAGAATGCAAGTGCAACCTACCAATGTTTAGTCAAACAAATGTTCTCAAAAAAGTTGGGGAAAAAATGGAAGTCTACATAGACGACATGCTCGTCAAATGCTCCAACGAAGACACCCACGTGGGCGACTTGTGCACATGTTTCCAAATACTCAATACCTACGGGATGAAGCTGAACCCAGCCAAGTGTACGTTCATGGTAACCTCAGGAGAATTCTTCGGCTACTTGGTGACAAGAAGGGGGATTGAAGCCAATCTGAAACAAATCAACGCACTATTGAGAATGCCATTACAAAAAAAAACATTAGAGAAGTGCAAAGACTAACTGGGTGCATAGCCGCCCTGACTAGGTTTATATCCAAATCAACTGACAAGTGCCTTCCATTTTACAACCTCCTGAAGGGGAACAAGAAATTCATATGGGATGAGAAATGCGAATCAACGTTCAAAGAATCGAAAACCTACCTCATGATACCACCAGTCCTCTCAAGGCCCCAGGAGGGGGAGACATTATACCTTTACATAGCAGTATCATCCCACGTGATCAGCTCAGTTCTCGTACGCGAAGAATTAGGCAACCAAATGCCAATCTTCTACCTCAGCAAAATCCTAGATGACGTTGAAACCAGATACCCGATGATAGAGAAATTGGCCCTGGTTGTGGTGCATTCGACGCGGAAATTANCTGACAAGTGCCTTCCATTTTACAACCTCCTGAAGGGGAACAAGAAATTCATATGGGATGAGAAATGCGAATCAACGTTCAAAGAATCGAAAACCTACCTCATGATACCACCAGTCCTCTCAAGGCCCCAGGAGGGGGAGACATTATACCTTTACATAGCAGTATCATCCCACGTGATCAGCTCAGTTCTCGTACGCGAAGAATTAGGCAACCAAATGCCAATCTTCTACCTCAGCAAAATCCTAGATGAAGCTGAAACCAGATACCCGAAGATAGAGAAATTGACCCTGGCTGTGGTACATTCGGCGCGGAAATTGCGATCTTATTTCCAATCTCATTCAGTCGTGGTGTTTTCAAACCAACCTTTGCGAATAATCTTGCACAGTCCAAATCAGTCAGAGAGACTATCCAAGTGGGCTGTCAAGCTCAGCGAGCATGACATAGAATTCAGGAGCCAAACCTGCGCAAAGTCTCAAGTTTTGGCGGACTTCCTAATAGAATTGCCACCTGAGATGAGTCCAGCAACACAGCCAGATGAAGCAAAATGGTCATCATACGTAGACGGGGCAAGCTTAAAACACGGTTCCAGAGTAGGTATACGCTTGGTCTCCCCAGCCGGGGAAATGGTCGAGCAATCGTTTTGATTAGATTTCATGGCTTCAAACAACGAAGCCGAATACGAAGCGATAATTACCAGGCTGCGACTGGCAACAGCAATTAGGGCTAAGCGAGTAACAGCCTATTGCGACTCCCAGCTAGAAGCAAACCAATTCAGCGGGGATCACGAGACGAGGGACGAGAGAATGGAAGCGTACTTAGGCGTGGTAAAAACCCTATGTAATGAATTTACAGACTTCAACCTAATCAAAATCCCTAGAGGCGATAATATACATGCCGATGCCCTAGCCGCATTGGCCTCAACTACGGACTCACAAACGACCAGGATCATACCAGTTGAGACTATCAACAAGCCGAGCATCACCATCGCGAAAGCCACCTGTGTCATCCAGGATTCAATCGAGGAATACAATGCCAATCCAGATCCCGAGGACATCGAAGAGGACGATATCCCAATGGAAACGGACAAGGTCAAAGTGGAAATAAACTGGCGAATCGAAATACTAGCTTATATTACAGATGGGATCTTGCCACCAAAGAAATGGGACGCCAGAAAACTTAATGCCAAAAGTGCTAGATACACCCAGTTAGATGGCAACCTCTACAAATGGAGCGTACGCGGCCCGCTACAAAAATGCATATCTGGCCACGAGACAAAAAAGATAATAAGGGAGATGCACGATGGAGCATGCGGAAACCACTCAAGCGGCAGAGCGCTGGCATTCAAAATAAAATGATATGGATACTATTTGCCAACAATGATCACAGACTGCGAACAATACGCGTTGAAATGCGAAAAATGGCAAAAGCATGCGCCATTGATATACCGACCAACTGAGGAAATGCAATACATCACGGCGCCTTACCCATTTATGAGATGCTCTATGGACATAATTGGCCCAACGAACAGATCAAAACAGAAACGTTTCATCCTCGTCCTGACGGACTATTTTTCCAAGTGGATATAAGCCGAATCATTCGCCAAAGTCAAATCCGAGAACGTGGAATCCTTCATCTGGAAGAACATAATTTGCCGCCATGGGATCCCATACGAAATCCACACCGATAACGGTCCCCAATTCGCCTCAGATTGATTCAAAGATTTTTGCGAAATGTGCATAAATTTAACCTTCTCGACACCTTACTACCCGTAGGCCAATGGCCAAGCCGAGGCCACAAATAAGACAATCTTAGACGGACTAAAGAAAAGGCTGAACGCCAAAAAAGGCAAATGGGTAGACGGATTGGAGGGAGTACTCTGGTCCCATCGTACTACACCTAGAAGAGGAACAAACGACTAACCATTCGCTCTTGTGTACGGAACCAAGGCGGTAATACCAGATGCTCATCCGAAGTTCCCAGCCTCAGAATCGAATTGGCACCTCATAACCCGAAAAAAATGATCAGATGTTCATCGACAAAGCAGATACCGTTGATGAAAGGAGAGACCAGGAGACAAAACGCTTGCAAAACTACCACAATGCCGCAACACGGTTTTACAAAAAAAAGATCAGGAAAAGACGATTCTCCGAAGGAGAGCTCGTGCTCCAGGAAGTCTTCCCTTCAAGGGCTGAAAAGAACGCAGGCAAGTTGGACATCAAATGGGAAGGACCATAAAAAATATCTAACGTCATCAAGCCAGGATTATACGAACTAGAAAACACAGAAGGAAACGAAGAGCGACACCCTTGGAACGCTCAACACTTGAAGAAATTTTTTGTTGATAACTAGCAAATTATTTCCCATTTCACTTCCATGCATATTTGTACCCTTTAAATCAGTGAACAACGACATCGGCTTGATCCCCATCACATGGGTACGTTGGCAATTCCTTAGACAGAGATTCAGCTATTGTAATTCATAATTTAAAATTCGCATCAGACCTCTCCTTCTTTATTAATTTTTCTCAAAAAATGGGGGGAGATGTATTCGTCCTTAACACTCCGACCCAGCCCGCCCTCTTCTTCTTTATTAATTTCTCTCAAAAAATGGGGAGATGTATTCGTCCTTAACACTCCGACCCATCCTGCCCTCTCCTTCTTTATTAGTTTTTCTCAAAAAATAGGGGAGATGTATTCGTCATTAACACTCCGACCCAACCCGCCCTCTCCTTGTTTATTAATTTTTCTCAAAAAATGGGGAAGATGTATTCGCCCTTAACACTCGGACCCAGCCCGCCCTCTCCTTTTTTGTTAATTTTTCTCAAAAAATGGGGGAGACGTATTCGTTCTTCACATTAAGTATTCAGCCCGACTCAACAAGGGGCTCTCGTTATACTGATGGACCTGCTCGCGAACCTACATAATGCAACTCCTCACCCAACCAAGAAGTTTAAACACCTGAAGTCCACCAAGCTATCCACCGCCAACCACTGCGGTCTTTTGTCGTTTTCGCCTGACCTATCTATCAATACTCCCACGAAATCAAGGAGAGAATACTATACTACACATGCGAAGGACCACCTAGACTTTACAATTTCACCCCTATGGTAAAACTATCTAAACCTTTAAATACCCCCTCGTTATAGCACAACACGCAAAATCAAAACAATCAAACGTATCACAATCAAACATATCACATTGTACGACCTGGCCAGTCGTACAATACATCGCACACCCCCCAGCGGGTATCAGCCTGAGCAGCCCTCAGCACCATATAAGCGCTAAAGTCGAGCCCATTCTCGTAATAACATGTTAAGACATTTAAGAAACACTGTCAAACAGCCGAAACACTCATTGTACTTGTTAACATTCGAACCCTCGAATAGAACATGTTGTTTCAACCAAGTCACCTTTGACCGCAAAATGCATATCAAAAATTCACTATCAAACACATGCGACGTAATTCTAGTACGCGCTGGGCTCAGAGGGCTCACTCAGGTCGGATCCAGTCAGCGTTGCCGTCCAGTCTTTCTCCATGTTTAGCTCCTTGAAGTCCAACATAGCCATATCCTCGTTAAACCCACCCAGGTTGTTCTCAAGATCTTTCTGCTCAGCTTCCAGCGTGGTCTCCCCCTATCACAACAGCTTGATCAGCTCGAGATTACACTTAATTTGTTCCACCTGCATCAACTTCTCTTGGTACATCCTTTCATTCGCTACCTTCCCCTTAACTCGATCCATCTTCTTAACGAACTATGCCGTCATCTCTTCTTATTTCTCTTTGAGCCTCTGTTCCATTTGATCATCCATGTCCCTCATAAGGGTCTCCAGCTCCTTAGCCATGGAGGTCACCTCCTTCTTCGTATCTCTCTTAGATTTGTCAAGACGAGCTACCTCTGCGCTCGACCTTTCCACATCCTTCTTCTTCAGATCTTCCAACTCGACTACATCGGCCCTCAACCTGTTGTTCTCATCTGTAAGCACCTCAACCCGCCTCGCTACAGTTTTCAGCTCGGCAATAGCCTTATCAACCCTCGCAATTGCATCCTCAATCCGCTCGATCCCAGAGTTCTTCTTTGCCCTCCTCAGCTCGTCGTCCAAAACCCCTACCAGGCGATTAGCCAAAGCCGCAGTCTAGAAAAAAGACTCACACATCAATCGAGACGGGGACCGACTTTCAAATCAAGAAACAAAAGAAGATTAAAGGATGGATTTTAACAACCATACCTCAGCATGGGAGCGAGCCCAGTCAGCGTATTCCTTTTGGACTGAGAACGACATGTGATCATAGACCTTGGGACCACCTAGGCGGAGTTTGGACATTAGCTCCGCGCAGAGGTCTCCCTCTTCTACCATGGGAGACTGGTTGGGCTAGGAAAAGCTAAAAGTGTACCCGCCAGGGTCATGGACGCCAACTGGGAACGTCTCCTGCGTGCGAGCCCTTTTTTCGAGGGGGCGTCGAGGTGCCGAGTGCTATATCGGATCGGAGGAAGGCGAGATGATTTCTTTCTAGAGCCAAAAGTTTTTTCCCGATGCTGGTTGCCGCGGGATGAGTCTGAAACTTCAATGGGATCTACCTCCATTGGAGCATGATCCTTAGAGGTCTTGAGATCTTGTGTAGTACCGAACCCAGCCGAGCTGGGAGCCCCTTGAGAGCTTTTCAACCTATGAGCTTCACGATACGGTACGAGATTGTTCATTGAGACAGATGGAGACTGAGACGGAACACCTGCAGCAAAACCATGCGTCAGATACCATGTGGCTCAAATATAACGAAATAAAACCTAAGTAGGGAACTTACTTGATGATGTTTCTGATAACGGCTCCATCGGCAGCCAGTTTTGAGACACTCTCTCCCCGTCAAACGTACTCCAATTGTTCAATCGATTCTTCCCAAAGAGTTTCCAGTTCTTCAAGAATTCAGCATATGGATCCTCGACCTGGGTCAGATGCGGAGCTGACAAATACCAAAACAACAAAGAAAAGGAAACCTCGTTAGTCAAAAACGCCCAAAAATCAATCAATGCGAAAAGAATAAGCACTTCCAGAAAACGCGAATTCATCGAAAAAGGAAAAAGATGTAAGATTCGATTTCAAGGAAAAGAGAGAAGGGATCCACACCAATCTCTCTGGTCCACCGAGATTATAAATCACTAGGACTTGTAGTCTCGAAAGAAAGATGGTTTATTTCAAGAAAAAGGAAAATTGTTCCCAATCCGTTTCATCCTTGGGGCTAGATACCATGGGTCGTCCTTCGTGCCCCTCTTCACATACGTAACAACCTCCAACATGTCGCAGTTTAGTTCGAAGCCGCTCTCTCTCGCCTGAATCATCAGGAATATCGCGTGTCGGACCCCTTTGGGCATCAGCTGGCTTAGAGCCATGCCCCGACGATGCAGGTACCGAACTAGCAGCTCAGGAATAGGGAAGCGCAACCTGCAAGTTTTAAAGAAGATTTCATATACAGTGATGAACCCCAATGGGGGATTGTCCGGAAACTGGCCCGGATCTGGGATCAAAAACCTAACATCAGGTGAAAATTTGAACAGCTCCCAGAGCGTTCTCACGGAGGTAAAGGATGAACGAGAAGAAGAAAAGGCCATTATTTGAGGGGCGGACGCCCTAGACTTCATACCATAAGCAACGGGAGTTCCAACACTTGCGTTTGTCGTGGGATGCGACGAAGAACCTCTACTCCCAGAACAAAGCGCCAACTGTCTCGACATTGCAGGAAAACCGAGAGGGAAGAGAAATATGGAGAGAGAAAGACGAAAAATATGAAAATCCAGAGAGATTCCGGAGTAAATCGGAGAAGAAAAGAGCAAATTGAATAGGAGAAATGACAAACCCTAGCAAAATTAAAGAGAGATAAGCAGTTAAGTGACAATACCTTAGGATGTAAATAGAGAGAGGAAATGGGCGGTTGAAAGCGTAGTGGAAGACGGTTCGAGATACTTGAGGAGAGTGGCAGTAACTGCCTCGAGTTGTGTAAAACCGCCTTTTGTAGGCGTAGTGATGGTGCTTTTAATATTCAAAGATACCGAGATGCGCTGCATGAGGATATATGTATCAATCAAGACTGTTGAGATTTTCTCAATCCAAATCGTAACAAACCGGCCCAACTAATGCTACATTTTTTGAGGAAAATGAAATTATCCAGCCCAACACGAAGTAGTCGAATGCGCATACGGATATCATACGAAGGCACATACATGTTAAATAAAGAACGATGGATGAAGATCAGCTTGAAGAAAAAATGTAATAAATATATGATAATATATGAAAGGTTACAAGGTGAAATTCCACCAATTTCCGAAGGTCACCTAACTCGCTAAGCTCGTAGAGAGACATGGGGGCTAATCTGTTGGTGTCGAAACTCCCTCAGCAGGTTTCCAACCCAACCGGTGTCACTTCCTAGATAACAGCTCAGCACGTGTCAAGATGCAAAAGACTCACCCAACATATTTCTACCTAGGCGCAGAGAGTGAATGATCGGCTATTCATGTCGTAGACGAGCTGAGCAGAAGGTGATTACGAGCTAGACAAGAGAAGACTAGGTCCATACGGTTCCGAGATAAGGGGGAAGCATCAAGATCGTGATCCTAACAACCCGAGAAGATCGAAACGACCCGGACTAGACGGAAGGGGATATAAGGTAAGAAGAGAGAGAAATGAAGCATTATAATCTTTATGGGGATTAGAACTAGAATGGAAAATTGATCTATCTTTTCTCTTTGTATAAACGCATTCATAAATATCAATAAAGAACATATTTTTCTTCTCTATATCTTTTCGACATGAGTTGGTGTTGCGATTTCTTTCTAATTTTGATAAGAACAACGAATTCCTCATTAAGATAATCTTTTAAAAACTCATTATGGGTTTTAGCATCCATAAATTGGCGCCGTCTGTGGGGAGACAATAGATCTTTGACGCAAGAAGGAAAAACGCAGCCAAATCCAACTCCGCCATGACGGAAAACACATCCATACCATCTGACGGATATGCTAGCACGATCCAAACACTCCTCCAATATGTACAATCCATGTCCGTAAAACTGGAGACACATGACGCCCTGAACAGATCCCTGCTGGACAGGCTCAACCGGATGGCAAAAGAATCCGCAGAACTGAAAAAGACAATGACCAAACGGTTAGACCGAGCAACATCTTCACGACACCACTCCACCAAGACGTCCGCACGACGATACCCAGTCTCGGGAGAACATTCCAGGAGGCTACGCTTCACTCCAAAGCCGCGCTCCGTCAAGACGCGAGAACGCCGCGCTGATAAAACGGGGACCCCACCCGATGGAAACCCAGAGGGAGGACAACCCGACCAGAGAGATGACCAAACCAATGGCGAGACCGAGCAGCCGAACCGCACCCCGAGCCCCCAGGCTTCGGAAGATGAGAAGGACGGAACCAAACTATCCTAGGAATCCGAGGGAGAACCAAACGCATACGAGGATGACTCCCAAATCCCGTCTACTCGCGCCCACATTATCTCGGTTATAACCTCACCACACTTACTTTCTTTCTTTTTTCTTTTTCTTTTTTATATTTTGGATGTTTCACCTCTTTTAATATCTTTGCAAATAAATTCATGTAAAATTGAAAGAATAAAATGACAAAAATTTATCTAAAAACACATATTTTTTTTACATCTAAAATGATTAAAATTATTTAAAATAGATTTATATTATATGAGATAGTAAATAGTGGCAAAAACTCTTAAATCTAAATTGTAAACCAAAAATCTAAACCCAAAACCCCAAAATGTAAACCCAAACCCCAAAATATAAACCCAAACCTCAAAATATAAACTCAAACCTCCAAAATATAAACTCAAACCTCAAAATATAAACCCAAACCCCAAAATATAAACACAAACCCCAAAATATAAACCCAAACCCCAAAATATAAACTTCAAACCCCCAAAATATAAACCCCAAACCCCCAAAATATAAACCTCAAACTCCCTAAAATATAAACCCGAAACCCCAAAATATAAACTCGAAACCCCAAAATATGAACCCTAAATACAAAATATAAACCCCAAACNCTCAAAATATAAACCTTAAATCCAAAATATAAACCCTAAACCCCAAAATATACTAACTACCAATTACTAAACAATAGTCGGTATATCAATAGCGTAGGTTGACAAAAAAAAATGTCACGTGAGTATACAGTATAAGGGGTAATATCGAATATAAGTTATAATGTCTTGGGAGAGAGAGTGTAACTCTACTACTAGATGACATTGAATTAATTATAGGATGCTTCGTTGATATCTGGTGTAATTTTCCTATATTTAGATTAAAAAAATAAAACCCACAAAGGGTAGTATAAAGACACACGAAGGAGTAGTACAATTTCTTTGTTTCTATTGTCCATACGTTACTAAATTTAGATTCTTAACATTAAATTTTAAATATGTAAAATTGGTACGTTTTATTTTTGTACAGTTTGATTTGTAAATGATGAAATTTAAACATGTATTCAATAAAGTTATATAAACTTTATAATCTATATTAGAACAAAATCTTTGGAACCAAACCCGCGCATTGTGCGGATAACCCCTAGTTTGAGAATAAAGTTCAAAAGGAAAAGAAATTATATATTAAAATGGTTTCTAAAAAACGACTATGAATTTTAGAAATCACACAAATATGTAGAATCTCAACTAGGGGTGAAAAAAAAATACAAAATCCAAAACCGAACTGAACCCAAAAAAAAATACTCGAACCGAAACCGAACCAAACTAAAAAAATACCCAAACGGTTTTGCTTTTTATAAGTTTGGATATCTGAATCCGAACGGATATTATTCGAAACCAGAAAAACCCGAATGGATACTCGAACTTATGTTTATTATATTAAATTTATAATTATATATAAGTTTGTTATCATATATATATATATATATATATATATTATCGTATTCAAGAAAAAAATTAAATGTTAAATTGTATAACTTAGTGGAGTAATGAGTTTTTTGGTCTTATATATATATATATATTAAATTCTATAATTAAGTTGAATTAGTATAAGAAAAATCTTGTATAATTTTGTATAATAATTTAATTTTCATAAAATAAATAATTTCAAAAGAAAAAAGAAATCATATTTAAACTAATTATCAAGCATGATTAACGCTAAATAAAATTTTAAGTTGATTCAAATAAAAAAAAAATAGTTCAATTTAGTTAATTTTTATATAAAAAAGTTCGAATATCCGAATCCGACCCGAACCCGAAGTTAAAATACTCGAACCCGATCCAAAACTATAAAATATCCTAACGGATTCTAGATATCCTTACCGAAAACAGGAAAACGCGAAAAACCCGATCCAAACCTGAACGTCCACCCCTAGTCTCAACAAAACACGATCCAAAAAATACTAGAAAATCAACCTACATTCTAGTGAATGACCTCAAAATCTATTAAAATATTTTGAAAATCAAACCCATTAAAATCTCTTAAAAACTTAATTGAATAACAACCCCTAAGTTTATGAAACATGTCTTAATGGTTTAAATAATATTATTATACTTCTAAAAAAATAAAATCATCTTGATGGTTTAAATAATGTTATTATACTTTTTTGTCACTAGTGTTAGTATGTTAGAGTTATGTCCACTTTAGGATTCGAACCCGTGATCGGGGTGCCAGAAGATAACGCCAGTAACCACTAGACTAAGTGTTGCTCGGCATATTATTGTACTTCTAAAAAAATAAAATCATCTTGGTTTAAATAATATTATTATATATATTCACATAATGTATACTAGTGTTGATAGAAAAATAGAACCAATCTTTCTCAAATTAAACTACCATATTATCATGTGTTTTCCAAAAAAGATAAGATAAAAACATTCATAAAATATAATTTTTATATTATTCATAATTGAAAAGTAACAATAGGTCTAAATAAATAGCAATACTTACCTAAACAACTTACGGTATATAATTTTTGTAAAAAAAATTAGTCTCAAAAATAGCACAAAAAATTAGGATTATTCTAAAAATACCACACATTCCAAAAGTTCCAAAAATACCACAACTTTTTTCAAAAATACCATACAAATGTTTTTGTTCCAAAAATACTACAAATTTGAAATAATTTTAAAATTTAGAATTTGAATCCTAAAATCCCAAAACCAAACTCTACCCCCTTCAAAACTAAACTCTAAACTCTATTTAGTGAACTCAAACCCAAAATTTTAAATTTTAAACACTTAAAATTCCATTTTTATTTTGTGATATTTTTAAAACATTTGGGAGTGTGTGATATTTATGGAACTTTTGGGAGTTTGTGGTATTTTTGGAATTACTCAAAAAATTATAAGTTGCTTGTCACAAAATATTATAATCAACATTACGAAGAAAGACACCAAATCCGCCAAATTTAGGGTCTTGAAAAATTATGTTAATTAAAAATTTAACTTATGGTTTACTACAAATAATTTTGAAAGACAGACAAGAACGAACCACACTGCTGCTTTTGTTTTCTGAAAAGTATATTATTTCATTTTACTTTTGATTATCTCTCTATCTCACTAATTGAAAATATATCAAGTTTATAAAAATATGGTTAATATGTTATACTGATATTACTAATAACGACTGGGGATGTAGCTCAAATGGTAGAGCGCTCGCTTTGCATGCGAGAGGCACGGGGTTCGATCCCCCGCATCTCCACAATTTTGTATTATAAATCTATAACCCTTTCTAGAAGTAGTGTTTGCAAAAACACGCATCAATAAAATAGTTTTAGTTTAAAGTTTCCCTATCGTTGATTTCTTTAGTTTATGACATGATATAATTATGAGAGATTTTAAAAATATACTTTTTTATTCCAAACATATTCTCTTAATTATTCCAAAAATATCATAAACTTTAAATTTAAACTTTAAACTTCCAAAACTAATATTAGTAAATATAAACTCAAAAATTTAATGTATAAACATTTAAAATCCTATATTTACAAAAAACCATTTTTAATAGTGTGTCAAAAAATTGGAAGTGTTGTATTTTTGGAATAAATAATTAAACAAACCGGATCGAAGTGTAACATAGAATGAGACGAGCTATTTTGGCATAATGGTCGACTATAGTATTAAAACAACGAAATATAAAAAACGTGGATGATTCATCCTGTAACAAAAGAGCCATAATGTCGTGACAATAAGAGACCAAGGTGGTAGTAGATAACCTTGTTGTACATATGGCCTCCGCCGTGTGGTGAAGCACACAAAGTAGTTGGGCATTATATGAATGATAAATAATGTTTTTTTTTTTTGATGAAATTTTAAACTTATATATCAAAACGAAAAAAAAATATGTACAAGAGTCTACAAAAGTGAAATCAGTTTGAAAGACTAGAAAAGAAGAAGGCTGCTGTGTGGTGGTATGAGGTTGCCTCGTTAAAACCTATCA
>OVBE01006830.1:0-19271 GCA_900406425.1 Iberis pinnata | reverse complement strand
GGAGTGGACATTTTTTAAGTTTGTTTGTGAAGTTGTGAATATTGGGAATGAGAGAGGCGCTAAATATATAGACGTAAATATCGACGGAAAAGCGACGGAATTTCCGTCGCTTTCGTCGAATATAGCCGTTTTGCAACGGCAAAAAATGGTCACATTAAAACGGTCAAATTTCGTCACCAAAAGCGACGGAAAAGCGACGGATTTTAACCGTCGCTAAAAAACCGTCGCTTTTCCGTCGATAAAATAATCAACGCAACAGCCCAACCGTCGATTCGCCGTCGCTAAAAGCGACGGATATAAATCTGTCGCTTTTTCCGGTCACTTTTTCCCTTGTTTTCTTGTAGTGAACTAGTTCTTGCCTTGTTTCTTGTTTAGCTCTTAGACGAATCACCCTGGGTTATACCCAAAATCTTCTCAATTATATGCATTAGAGAAATCAATAAATAAACCATATTGATATATAATCATGACTTTAAGAACCATTTATAAACTTAGTTTAACATATATAGATTAATCTCCTCGCGAAGTATTACATCTCTATGTCTAAAATAGTGCAGATTAATTCCTGTTGAATTCAGATATCCTAAGCATGCATTACATATCAAATTTGATAAGTTCATAGAACGCAATAACATCAACTCCCACATGTTAAGGACATTATGCCTTTTAGACCTTTAGACCAAATTCTTTTCTATCTACTAACCTAAGACCATCTCCAACAATTAGATTCTTAATAAGGTGCTTAATAATTTTTTAATAATATTTTAATACATTAAGAACCTTTATTCATATTTATGAAAATGTGTCCTCCAATGGTAGAACTCCTAAATGTTCTTAATTTTTTTAAAAAAACATTATATTTTGAATATTACAAATAATTAAAGTTTAAATAAACATATAATACATATAAGTAAGAAAATAAACCGAAATAAAATAAAAAATTAGGATAGTTTTTTGGTATTTCGGGTTTGAAATACCCAGAACCGATTTAGAACAAAAAATTTTGGATATTTTTCGGTTTTTTTAACATGGAACCGAACCGAATCGAATATTAGAAAGTATCAATTGGGTATTAGAATTTAGGATTCGAAGAATCGGAACCGAATACCCGAAAGATCAGTTTTTGGTTTTTGAAGTTCGGTTTATTCGGTTAATTTCAGTTCTTTTTTCGGTTATCTTTGGTTTTTCGGTTATTATCGGTTTTTGGGTTTTTTCAAAAAAATAAAAATAAATAAACGGATCGGTTATCAAGTCGAGAACTGAGATTGAAATTTTTTTTTTGTGTCGATAAGTTTTACTACATAGCTTAGTTCGGTTCAGTTCGAAAAACTCGGTTCGATTTTTTTCACATTCTTATAAAAAACCATAAATCTAAAAAAAACAAAAACAAAAACACACACACTCAACAATTGAGAAAAAAAAGAAAGAAAAAAATAACAAACACACTCGACAATTGGAAAAGAAAAAGAAAAAAAATTAACCCAACATGATGTCGACACTTGGTATTAAACAACCGACGCTTATAATGCTTCAAGAAGGATCGAAGCTTCAGTTTTGTTTTACTTTATAATTTTTTTTATTTATTTATTTTGTTAAGCACCCCATAGAAATCTCTTAAGCAACACCGATAGAAATGCTTAAGACCATGAATAAGTTAGCAAATCTGATTCAAGCAATAATTATAAACGTAAAGGAAGAATCAAATGAATAGTTTCCATCCAACAAATCCGAAGTGTCAAATCTAGGTTTTCCTCAAAAACAATAAAACTAAATAGTTTCATTTTATGCATGATTTGACATATCATAATGAAAAGGATAAAATGAAATAAGAGAGTTCACATATCTTTTCAAAAAGAAGCTCATGGTTTGGATTCTCCTCCCACAAAAACAAGAGAAAAATAAAAATAGCCTAGAATGAAAAGTGAATAAAGCGTAGAAAAGAAAAACTAATAAAAACCCATTATTTAAAGTCCTAATAAAAGAATATTGTTATTAAAAATAGAATTTGTTATATGGACACTTTTATGTTATCTATTTCGGAAACTAGGTGCATTTCAATTATATTGATGTTTTGGTACTTTCACCTAGTGAAATATCTATCATATCCCTCAATTTAATTATAGTATAATTATTTAAATAATATAAACATTAATTATTATAATGTTTATTATTTATTAATTTATGGAAAATTTCAAAGTTTTGAAAAATAAATAAGTCTTGAGCAACCTAGTACTATCTTCTTTCTTATTCTATGATTGGAGTATTTCTCTTAGCTGATTTTTTTGTTGTGATTTATGAGATTCTTGTCGTTGTTCTACATCTCCTTCGGCTTATGTTAACTTATCTTCTTTGTTCTACATCTCATCTCTTTTCGTGGGGGGGAGTGGTGAAGAATAGTGGCCGTTTTGAAGAAAATATGTACCACAAATAACAACAGTGAAGATTCTCTGAAGATTTCTGGTACTTCGGCTATTATTTTTCTTCGTTTTCATGATTTTTTGCTGAATGAGTTATTTTTCGGGTGGGTGGGTGATTTTGTATGTCTTTGTAACTTTTGATTCACACTTTTAGATGTAGCTTCTATATTTCACCGTGTGATGTTTGGGTTTCAGGGTTTCATAATTGTGAGTTTCACCGTGTGAATGTCTTTAGCTTAATTGTTGTTTAATTGGTTGTTTCCAGAGGTTCAGTTAGTGTTGGTAGAGTAATTTCATGAGACTACATTATCGTTCACTAAACCCAGAGCTGGTCCTGAACCCAAGCAATGCAAGCATACGCTTGCGGCCCTTTTTCAATTTAAAAATTTTAGTTAAGAAAACGGTATATTTTTAAAAGAATTGTACAATTTTGACCTATTTTTTTATTGTAGATTGCGGCCATTAAAAAATTTAAAACCTCAGGACCGGCCCTGCTAAACCACATATTGCTCACAGACCCCATTCACAATTCAAGAAACTTATTAATAGTGAGTATGCATGGTGGTCATTCACAAAATTTATACTTAATTGAAGTTCTTTTTTGCGTCACTAAATCCTAATGTGATTTTGAGTAATTATTTTTTATATCTTAAGAGACCCATAATAGTATTGGTTTTCCCTCTAAAAACATGCATGTTACTATAGGTGACATACCACTAGTATGTTTCTATAATTCTATCATTTTATATTGGGAAAACTATCTATTTTCCTATATAAACTTTCATATACCGATATTTTTCCAAGAAATCAGACTCTAACTTTATTTATCCTTGATTTCAACTTCTAATACTTATTTTTCCATAATTAGAACTAAACAATCTAATTTTCCATTTATTGTAATATAAAAAGCTTATTACCCATAAAATTGAATTAATTCGGTTGATTAATTTATGATATATATGAGGGGGAAATTCAATTTTATGGATAAACGACTTCTTATATTATGATCAGTGGACAATTAGATTTTTTTCTTAAGGTCTAGCTATGGAGAAATAGGTATCAAAAGTGAAAATAAAGAGAAATAAAGATAGGTCTAATTTTGTGGAAAATATTGGTATATGAAAGTTTCTTTGGGAAAATAGACGGTTTTCCCTTTTATTGTTGCAAACATTTATTACGTACAGAAAGATTTTCTAATAATTTCGAATGAGAGAGAATTTATGAGTTCTGTATCTTCATTTTCATGAACTCTTTTTGGAATATTTTCCTATTTAGGTGCATACTCCCTCCGTTTCAAATTAGTTGTCGTTCTGGAAAAAAATTTTTGTTTCAAAATATATGTCATTTTAGGTTTTCAATGCAGAAATTAAATGAATTTGACTTTTTTAACCAATAGAATAATTGCAGGTTTTTTTTCTATTGGTTGATTTAGAATATTTAATGTTGTTTTTATAGAAAATAGAGATTTCTTAATTTGTGTGCAAAACTCTAAAACGACAAGTAATTCGAAACGGAGAGAGTACTATATAGGGTAATACCACCAAATAATAATAATATACTATATAATTAAGAAAATAACATCTATCCCTACTCTACACACACTCTCTCACGTGACACTTTTTCATAAATACAATTTTCTCTTTTCTCTTTCCTTTCATGTCTCACTCTCTCTTTCTCTCACTCTCTCTCAGTCGCTTCTTTTTTTCCCACCCCCCCCTTACATTAATATACGAACTACTTCACATATACGAATTATTGAAATTTATATTTTGGGTTTATGGTTTATATTTTGTGATTATGGTTTATATTTTGGAATTATGGTTTATATTTTAGGCTTAGGGTTTATAGTTTATATTTGGAGTTTATATGTTGGGTTATAAATTTTTAATTTAGGTTTTGGGTTTAGATTTTGGAGTTTTTAGGTTTATATTTTGTATTTTGGGTTTAGGGTTTAGAGTTTATATTTTGGGTATATATTTTGGGTTTATGGTATATATTTTGGTTTAAGGTATATATATATTTGGGTTTAGGGTATATATTTGGTGTTTAGAGTATATAATAAAAATAAAACTTTTTTTCCACCCCTTTTCATAATATACAAACTACTTCAGATATACGGACTACTCGATTTATTTTTGGGGTTTATGGTACATATTTTGGGTTTAGGGTTTATATTTGGGGTTTAGGGTTTATATTCGGGGTTTAGGGTTTATATTCGGGGTTTAGGGCATATATTTGGGGTTTATATTATAGAGTTTTTGACACTATTCACTATTTCATAAATAATTGTCCATTTTAAATAATTTTAATCATGTTATATGTAGAAAAAAATATTTGTCTATTTGTAACATTTTGTTATTTAATAATTGAAATTTTATGTTTTTATTAAGTTTACAATATGTTGGATGAAATGTAAAGTGTTAAAAAAAAATATATATATTTCGTAAAAGAGAAAGAGAAGAAAGAAAAATAGAGTAAAAAGAAAAAGAGTAAGAAAGAGAAATGTTAAAATGGAGATATAGATTGTATAATGTTACTACAAAGCTAGTTATACAAACTTATGTATACTTATTTAATTTTGATTTTGTTATGTATAGACAACAAATTAACCCTACTATATTTTGTGTTTTCTAAACTATAAGTCGTGTTCTAATACTTCAATGTGAAAGTAATTATTCACTATAACAATTCAAATGTCTTTCCAAATATATTCTCTAAAACCTTATTCATTATAACATTTCTTACATTTTTTCTTTTACTGTTTATGTGTTTTAAATCATAGTTGAGAGATGTAAATACCATTCACAAGATTACATTATCATTCACAAAACCACATAGAGCTTATAAACCACATTCACCATTCACCAGACTTATTCACATGAAGTTTTCATGGTGGTTATTCACATAAGTTATTAAAAATGTGACTCTTATTCATGAATAGCATTCACCGAGAACTTATGAAAATTAAGACATGAAATCACGATAAATACCAAATTATTCCATTGAAATGTATATATATTACGTTTCCTTTTTTAACGTATTCTTTAATGAATAGTAAATATTAAAATCAAGATTGTATCTTTTAATATTGTGAGATATATACTTTCCTTTTTCGAAAAAGTTATCAAATATACTATATTTTTTTCAACAGTTTATAGAAAATACCATATATACCAAACCTTCTGAGAAGTATCACATTCACGCTGATGATAATGATGAATATGCCTTACTGAGACACTATTTTTCCTTTTTCAATGAACTTATTTTTAATTAAAAACTAAAATAAATGTTGTCACATCTCATATATACCAAATTATTCCATTGAAATGTATGCCATATATACCAAATTATTCCATTGAAATGTATATAGATTACATTTTTGTGGTGGATTGTTTGTTGATAAACGTAGATGGTGGATATGTTTTTGGTATGTATAAAATAATGGAAAAATAAAAAGTATAGTTGATACTACTTAACGATTAATCGAGGTGCATATGTGGTGGGAGAGAGATGAGAGGAAATGCATAAAATGTTATCAATTTCGCACATGATTATTTGTGAAAAGTTGTATTGAGACATGTCGTAGTCTACGGGCTTGTAGATGTCTACGATTAAGATGATAGCTCGTTCAGTTCTTGAGGGTGGATATGGTTATATAATTTTCAACGTAATGTTCTTATAAAAACATGTTTTTGTTAGACTTTGGCAAACATATTACTTTCTCGAATATCAGCGTTATAGTCGTTGCTAGAAATTACTCTACCACTGTCACTTTCCAAACTTTTTTATCACACCATTGCATGTTGTCCATACACAAACCTTTACGTCCACACGATACATCATCATGTTTACGTACGTCATCAAAGAGAATCCACCTTGTTTACCAATATCATCTCAAGTTTCGCATATCCCTTCGTACCCATCTAAAGACATATCTTGTGTACGAGCTGAAGTCTCTCCCACAAACATCCCATTTTCTCTACCAAAGGATCCCACATGTCCATAAGCCATATCGACAAATCATATTTGCAATGGGAAGACCCCCTTACCAACATTCCTCCTTATCCACAATTTGAATCCACGACTTCAATCAGCCTCATATGGTCATCACCAAACGAAGACATATCCTGTCTACTATGTAATTTATCTTCCACCAACCACTAACATCCCATGTTTATCAGTATTTCCTACATCGCCAATGATCTGTGGAATTATGTAGGAATCCCACTGCGATAGATATTCTGTGTCAATCAACTATCTCATGGTATCATAATCATGACTAGGTGAGCCTCCCAAGAATTCTTCATTAGAAATTGTCACATAGTCTCCGTATCCCACATCTTCAACCCCCAATAATCTCGTTCACCAGTTTCTGGTTATTAGATAATTGACCACCATATTCTATGTCTACGCAATCATATCCAACATTTAAGTTGTCCATCGTACCTGTTGACAGTCTATGAACATTATTTATCTATATGACTAGCAATATCTAGGAATTCATTGTCTCCATATGCACGACAACCTTCCTCGGCCTCGTTTCTCGCAATATCGGCATGTACATTTTTGAAACAAACCTTGACACTTTCTTCTTCTAAGTTGTCAACCTTGTTATGTCCATTGTTTGGATTAATGGACAAAACATATTTAGTCCACAATTCTCGATAATTTCCTTTCTAAACATTCTTAAGTTGTCATCACATTCTACACAAATATCTTCTCTCTTTCTCTTTTTCTGTCGAAATCAAGCTTAGATATGTTATTATTGCACATTTTTTAATCAGTAACCATTCGTTAATTAATTAAATGATAATTATGAGATTTAAATGCCAATCAAATCAATTTTAAATGCCACTCACTCATGTTTTTTGCTCACTACACTGGAGTGTGCATAGGGCAAATCTGAAATCTTGTCAATGTTGTATCTTTATGGTATATTGTAAAAAAACTCACTTATGTCACTTTCTAAAATGTTGATTGTGAAATATAGTAGACTTGAATTTTTTTTTTTAAGTTTCATATAATGCGATAATATATTAACATTTCTTTTTTTTTTAAACTATATCATAAATGAAAATCTGTAAAATATTTTTAAGAATAAAAATGTTATTTATATTTTTACAATAATATTACAATGAATATTGTCAGTGAATGTAATTTTTGGGATTAAAAAATTGTAAGATCCATTTATACCATTTTTGTAATTAAGTTTAACAAACTAACTGGATACCAATATTGATGGTTAAACTACCTAAATAGCAAATTTCGTCTAAGAAAAAAACCTCCTGTGAGAACAAAATTCATGCAAATATGTAATTACCTAAATAGCAAGTTTAACAAACTACTTAAATTACGATTTTGTGCAAAACTTCTTGCAAATTTCGAATAATATTAGTGATCATATTATATTGTACCTTGTTGTTCTTTGTGAAATTTGGTAGTACGTTTCACAGGAAATGTTCTAGTTCGAGGTGGGGAACCCACCAAATCGTGCATATTAACGCTAATGACTCTGAAGATCTAGAGGATTGGTGGGTTAATAACGCAATGGTAGTTTCGTGGATCAAGCTTACCATTGCGCCAGACTTGAGCAGCTTTTTTTCCAGTCATGAGGTTGTTTCTGATTCATGGACACATATTGAAAAATGTTTTTCTCTGAAGAATGGACAGAGAGTTCAGCGTTTGAAAATGGAACTCCCGAACTATCAACAGTGTGACTCTGCTGTTGAGGCGTATTATGGCCGATTGACTAAATTGTGGTCCAGCTTGGCTGATTTTCAACGTGCACAAACTGCGGCCGATATTGCACAAGAAAGGGAAGAAAATAAACTCCGTCAATTCTTGATGGTACTTGATGAATCTATGTTTCGGAATGTGAAGCCTGCATTGCTCCCTCGTGATCCTCTTCTCTCCATCGATGAGGCATATCAGGTGGTGACTCAGGATGAAGAATCTAAGCGGGCGGGTCGTATGATGGATGAACGTGTTGATGGTGCTAGCTTCCAGGTTCAATCTTTACCTAACTGGGTCCCACCTACATCTAGTTTTGGTGTCCAATCCTCTGTTTCTCGACCAAAGGTTCCTGTTAATTTGCGTGATCCAGTAGCGATTTGCACTAGCTGCGGAAGGAGTGGTCACCTTGCAGAGAATTGCTTTTGCAAAATTGGCTATCCCTATTGGTGAGGGAGATAGACCACGTTCAAAACTTTCCAGCTCTGTATCTCCTGCTGTAAACTAGAACGAGAAACGTAACTCTTCTCGTCGTTCTGATATCCCTCATCTGAATCATGTGGCGGCATTGACTGTCTCCAATTCTTAATATGTAGTTACAGACGCCGACAGAGTGGGTGTTATTGGTTTAAGTGATCAGCAATGGAAGACCTTGGTTACTTTGCTCAATGACCGTAATCTGGGTTCACTTTCTCATCTCTTGGGTAAGCAGTTTGTTGAATCATGGATTATTGTTTCCGGTGCTACTAATCATATGACAGGTTCTCTCAATTTCTTGAGTAATATTCAGACTATGAATCATGTTTCTATCAAGCTACCTGATGGTCGCTATACAATTGCTATGAAACAAGGCTCTGTTAGTCTTGGACATGATATTGGTTTAGTAAAAGTGCTTTTTGTGGATGGTCTTCATTGTCTTCTAATATCAGTATCTCAGCTTACCAGAGATAGGGCTTGTATCTTCTAGATTACTGACCAGCTTTGTATTGTTCAGGACCGCATCACACAAATGCTGATTGGAGCGGGTGAACAAGTAAGCGGTCTCTATTTCTTTCGTAGTGTGCTGTTTGGGGCTTGTTGTACATGCGTTGGATGTTTCGTCAATGGATGTGTGGCATAGTCGGTTAGGACACCCTTCTACGAAAGCCATGGAGATGTTACCGGTTTTTAAGAGTAGTTCTATAAGTTGTTTTGATTCAAAGACTTGTGACGTTTGTATTCGCGCAAAACAAACTAGAGATTCATTTTCTTTCAGTAATAATAAGACTACTTCGATCTTTGAGCTTGTGCATTGTGATCTTTGGGGCCCGTATCGAACCACATCTATGTGTCGTTCATGTTATTTCCTCATTGTACTTGATGATTATTCCTGTGGCTTATGGATTTTCTTACTGCCAAACAAGACATCAACAGGCTCCACTCTTAAGAACTTTATTCGTTTTATGGAACAGAAATTTGAAACCAAAGTAAAATCTATTAGAAATGATAATTGTTCTGAGTTTATGAGTCTCTGTACTTACTTTCAAGTGTCCGGTATAATACATGAGACGTCATGTGTTGGAACGCCGCAACAAAGTGGCCGTGTTGAAAGAAAACATCGCCATATCTTAATCGTTTCCTGTGCACTGTGTTTCCAAGTTTCTTTACCAGTTCAATTTTGGAGTTTTTGTGCTCTGACGGGGTGTTACTTAATCAATCGCACACCATCATCATTGCTCAACAGGAAAACGCCATTTGAAATGTTGTATCAACGTCCGCCTCCTATGAATGACCTCCGCATTTTTAGGTGTTTGTGTTACACTCATAACAATGCTCATAACCGTAATAAATTTGCAGAGCGAGGAACAAGGTCTGTTTTTCTCGGTTACCCCTTCGGTAAAAAGGGATAGACCACTTACGACATCCAATCTGGCAAGATTTCTCAGTCTCGTGATGTTCATTTCATTGAGACACAGTTTCCCTATGCCCAGCCACTCATTGAAAAGACCTCTGCCTCTGTTCCTTTCTCTTACCAGAAATTTTTCATCGTTTTATTGATGATGATGATGACATTTTCCCTGCATCACCAACACTGCCCGATATGCCACTATCAGCTTCACCTGCTCGTCTACATCACTAACCTGATTTGACTTTGCCACCAAAGACTCCTTCTACATCTTCCACACCTGTAACAGAGATGTCTCCTGCACGGCCTGCATCTTCGTTTGTGCAACCTGTCTCCAATTTTTCTAATCAACAGACTGCCTCGAATTCTTAACCATCTGTAGATTCTGAAACTCATCTAATTCCTACAATTCCTGACCAGTCTCCTTCTCCTTTACTTGGCAAAGGCCGTAGGGTTACGTTACCTTCAGTTAAACTTGCAGACTATGTGACCAAAACCATTCACGAGACCTCAGATGTTGATTTTGTAAATATGAGTTGTTACCCATTGGAAACCTATATTGATCATTCTTGTTTTTCTAGCTCTCATTGATTGTTTCTAGCTGCTATTACAGTTGATAAACCTCCTCGAACTTATGCAGAGGCTGAAAATTATGATTGTTGGCGTCAAGCTATGCGCGTTGAGATTGATGCTCTTGAAGCGAATCAAACATGGACAGTCCAAGCTTTACCGAAAGGTAAGAAGAATTAGGTTGTAAGTGGGTGTTTGCCACGAAAGATCGTTCCAACGGTACCATCGAACGTCACAAGGCACGTTTTGTTGTTCTCGGCAATAACCAAACCGAAAGGCTTGATTATCGTGACACGTTTGCACCGGTTTGTAAGATGATAATGGTTCAGACGTTCCTTGAAGTCTCAGTTTCTTGGAATTGAGAAGTGCATCAAATGGATGTACATAACATGTTTCTACATGGTGATTTGCTTGAGGAAGTTTATATACGGCTGCCACCGGGTTTCAGAATACCCGAATCTAACCAAGTTTGTTATCTCCGGAAATCACTTTACGGTCTCGGGCAAGCACCACGATGTTGGTTTCAAAATTAACCGAGGCGTTAAAATCATACGGTTTCATCCAATCTCTCTCTGATTATTCACTCTTCACGTATTATGATGGTTCACGTGATGTTAGATTACACGTATTGATATACGTTGATGACTTAATAATAACAGGAAGTGACACTTTACGCATAATGGATTTCAAAGCTTATTTTAGCTCATGCTTTAAGATGAAGGACGTGGTATTCTCAAATATTTCTTTGGTATTGAGGTGGCTAGGAGTGCAACTGGGATGTATCTTAGTCAACGTAAGTATACGTTAGATCTTATCTCTGATGCAGGTCTTCTTGGGTGAAAACCAGTTTCACATTCTTTGGAACGGAATCAGAAACTAGCTCTCTCAATGTCTGAGCTCCTATCGGATCCTTCTAGGTATCGTCGTTTGGTTGGAAGGTTGATCTATCTTTGTGTTACTAGACCCAACATCTCATTTTCTATTCATCTCTTATCACAATTTATGCACTCACCACGCCAAGACCATTGGGATGCTGTGATACGAGTGGTTCGATACTTGAAAGGCCATCTGGGTCAAGTTATTTTGTTGCGATGTGATAGTGATTTACGCATTATAGCATGGTGTGACTCCGATTGGGCAGGTTTTCCATTGTCGCGCCGGTCCATCACAACCTGGTTTATACAACTTGGTGGTTCACCTATCTCGTGGAAAAAAAGGAAACAAGATATTGTTTCTCGATCCTCTACTTAAGCAGAATATCGCTCAATGGCTGACACGGTTTGTAAATTACTCTGGCTTCGTGAGTTACTTGAGACGCTTGGTGTATCCTGTGCTACTCCTATTCCCCTTTACTATGACAATCAATATGCCATCTACCTCAGTGCTAATTTGGGTTTTCATGAACGTACTAAGAATATTGAATCAGATTGCCATTTTATTCGTGATGTCATTGTCAACAGTATCATCACACCTCCTCATGTATCTACAAAGTCACAATTAGCTTATATTTTCACCAAAGTATTTGGAAGCAAGGAGTTTGATGATTTTAAGCTCAAGTTAGGTATATGTGACGTCCATACTACACCTTGAGGGGGGAGGGGGTATTGAGGAATGACTGATATGATATAATTGGATTACATATCAATTTGTGAATATGTTTGTAAGGAAACTCACGACTTGTATATAAGTCACAACCTTACTAATTTATTCAATAACAAAACCCTTTTATACATAATTGTTTCCTTGTCAACGAGTACATTGTTTATATACAGGGAATTAGCAATATGCAGTAATTACGATTGAGAGAATCATGACACTGTGATTGTGTCATTATCATAAATATAAGATCAATGATTGATTTGTATTTCTCTTTATACGTCCCCGCAAGATGATGGTGCTTAAACAACACCAATCTTGTTGAATTGTAGCATGAACGGAGCCCAAGTAAGTGGTTTTGTCAAAGCATCGGCTAGTTGATCTTTAGCGGAAACATGAACTACACGTAACTGGCCAGCATTGATTTGTTTCCTTTTGAAATGATAGTTCAACGCCAAATATTTCATATGTGAGTGAAAAACCGGATTTGCACATAAATATGTTGCTCCAACATTATCGCAATAGATGACCAGCGTTGATAGAGAAGAAATACCTAACTCTCGCATAAGAGAAACAACCCAACAAATTTCTGATGTCGCATTTGCAACCGCACAGTATTCAGCTTCAATAGAGGAGTGAGAGACACCTTTTTGCTTCTTTGAGGACCAAGAAACTGGATGACGACCAAGGTAGATGATATAGGCCTGAGTTGAGATAAACGTATCTGGGTCCCCAGCCCAATCTGAATCAGAGAAGCTTGTAATGATGTGACGTTGCCAAGACTATAGAAAATACCATGCGAGTGAGTACCTGAGAGATAACGAAGTAACCGCTTTGTTGCTTGACAATGCTCATTTGTTGGCGAATGCATGATGAGAAAGGTGATTGACCGCATAACTTATATTTGGCCTTGTAAATGCTAGATATTGAAGCGAACCTATGGTAGCCCGATACTTAGTCAGATCAGGAAGAGGACTGTCGTACTTGAGTGTAAGTTTTGGGTGAGCTGCCATTGGTGTCTTGACAGGCTTGGCTTCAAGCATCTGGAGACGACTTAGAATGTCAAGTCTGTACTGCCTTTGTGTAAGGAAAATCCCCTTCGATGTGCGTTGAGCCTCAATACCCAGAAAGTAATGCAAATCTTTTGGATTCTTGACAGAAAACCTGGTTAACAAAGATTGCAATATTTCCATCACAAGAGTAGTATCATTCACAGGGACTATAATATCATCAACATAAATCAACATATAGATGAGACTCGATCCACGACGTAATATAAACAACGACGTATCTGCCAGAGAGTTAATGAAACCTGATGCTTGCAGAAATGAGCTTAACTCTCGATACCAGGCTCGTGGATCCTGTTTTAGGCCATATAAAGCTTTATGTAATCTGCAGACATAACTAGGGTGATCACAATCAACAAACCCAGAAAGTTGAGAGACATATACCTCTTCATTCAGAGACCCTTGTAAGAATAAATTATTGACGTCAAGTTGTTTGATTGGCCACCCACAACTTACTGCAAGATTAAGAACCAACCGAATTATTGATGTCCCAGATGTTGTGACTACCCTTTGGCATCTACGCGGGCTTTTTATCTATTGATCATGCCGTAAGACCCATATTTGATGGTAAAAATCTTTTGAGTTCTGACAACGTTCTGTTCCGGAGATGGTGGAACAAGGGAGTATGTACCGTTTTTGACAATAGAACTGAACTCATCTTCCATCGCTTTACGCCAATTTATATAATTTAAAGCTTGATTTGGTGTTCATGGAATGCTTGGATGTGGGGCAGAGGCTGTAATCGTAAGTGAATACTTACTATTACGCTTGATGATTCCCTGCTTTGCACGTGTTGTCATCGGATGCTGATTTTGGACCAATGGCGGAGATTGATTCGAAGGTGATTGTACCAGCGACGAAGATTGAATGTTGAGTGGATGCGATGGCGATGAAGACTGGCGATAGGTTCAGGTTTTAATTCCTAAAACTACAATGCAGAGAACAACTCTCAGTTTTAAAATCGATTCTAGCTAAGACAAAAATAAAAGAGAGATTGTTTTCAAACGATTGAGAATTAAAGCGAATATGAATCAATAAACTAAAACGCTAAGCGATAGGGAAGTTCTACATGTATTTAAGTTTGAAGTTCAGGTTGACAAGCAAGATTAACAAATGAAAATAGTTCTCAACTCAAAAGAAGACAATAGACTAATCTTCGCCCGAAGTATTAGATCCCTATAGAATTGCTAAGAAATAAAGACTAACCTTCTCCCAAAATCTTAGATCTCTAAATTAGACAATTAAATCATGCAATGATTACATATTCGATATGTTTATAAGCATCAAAGACAATACTCCTGCAAGCAGAGACACTTATTCATCTAGACTAGGTCAGATGAAATAAACCAAATCTCTTTGCATTTGTTAACCTAAAATCATAAACTAGGTGATCAAGCTAATTCAAGCAATGATATCGAAACATGTTTTCCCTAGGAAATCCCTAATACCTAACAAAGAGACTACTCAGACATAGCCAAGCAATCAACAATCATAGATAAAGAAAGCATATTCAAAAACCAAATTCAATAAAATAAGAGAGTTTATAATTCTTCTCCGAATACAGGTGTTAGGATTCGTCTTTCTCATAAAAGCTCTCAAAAGAAAAAGTAATGAATTGTAATATGTGTTCTGTATGTTTTATAAAACCCTAAGCCTAAAGCTTATATAGAGTTCAAAAAGAGTAAAAATAATATAAAACCCAATAATGAATCCCAATGACAAGTCTTGAGGACGAAAACGTCTTTTTGGAAATCTTCAAGTTTTCTCGAGCATATGGATCGATCGATCCAAGTGTTGATCGATTGATTTGACGTTCTTCTACTTCATGGATCTATCCATCTAAGTGTGGAACGATCAATCAAAATTTCCGTTAGTTTGATAAGATTTTGGATCGATCGATCTCTATATAGATCAATTGATCTACTCCCTCACGTGCTGCACATGTTCTTCTACGAGACATCTTGACCAGTCTTCAGTAAAATCGCCATAAATTTTGATTGCATCAATGGATTGACCTCAAATCACATTCATATGAAAGCGAACTAACGTGTCCAGTTTGAGTCAGAATCTCAGCTCATTACATCCATCAGAACATCTTCAAATTTTGATTAACTTTAGCTCTTCTGCTGAACTCTGCTTCTGCATTTGTCAAATCACATTCATTTTGTGCATAAATCCACGTTTTTGCTCCAGAAGCTGGAAAGGCGATTGGTTTGATAAAACAGGGGTAGGAAGACTATTAATGAGGAAGACAACAGTTTGAAAAACAAAAGGCCAGTAAGTGTAAGGAATTTTAGCGTGATGAATAAGAGACAAACCCGTTACAACAACGTGACAGTGTCGTCTTTCCGCCATCTCGTTTTTTTCTAGGGTATGTGGTGGAGGCGGTCAAGTGGCTTATGCCAGAGGTTGAAAGAAAATCGCGAAGGGCTATGAATTCTCCACCGTTATCAGAGAAAAGAGTGCCTATCCGAGTCCGAAACTTATTCTCTACAAGAGCCTTGAAGCAAATAAAGGTACTTTTGACATGTGATTTGAACTGAAGAGGAAATAGCCATAGATATCTAGTATAGTGATCAACAATAAGAGGATAGTGTTTACTGTTGTCAACAGAAATAATAGAAGATGTCCAAAGGTCAATAAACATATATTCAAGAGGGCGAGTAGAACAAATAAAAGTTTGAGAAAAAAGAAGCTTGTGACTCTTATTAATCAAACAATCCTGACAGGAAGTTTGTTTTGACAAAGAAGCAGAAAAAGGCAGAGAATAAATAGAAATAATATTTTGCAAAATATTAAAAGAAGGATGGCCCAATCTAAGATGCCAATGCGAGACAGAGGCTTTAACAGTAGGATTTGCAAAGAAAGTTTGCAGAAGATGTCAGTATTGTGGCCATTCATACAAATCTTCATTGGTATGTCCTCAGAGTAATGGGGATCCCGAGATCAGATCTTTCACGTGAAATGAAGTGGGGAAAAATTCAACAGAGACGTTTTAGTAGTGCACAAACGACGAAGAAACAATAAGTTCATTTTCATCTGAGGTACATATAGCACATTAGTAAGAGAAAACGGTTTAAATTTAGAGGGAAGAGAAGCTGAACCAGTTTGAGTGATAGGTAACCCACTGCCATCCCCAATTAACACTTTTTCTCAACCATTATAGGGCTGATGGAGAGAGAGATTATTGAGATTGATAGCAATGTGATGTGTGGCGCCGGAGTCAAGGATCCATGACTGCTAGGAAGCACTAGTAGTTAGATAGGCCCGCAGAGCCCAAGAAGAAGGTGGATATGGCGGAGTTGGCAGAAGTGCTTTGGAAAAATTAATGATACCGTTGGAGCTGATTGCATCTTTTGGTTGAATGCCCGTGAATCCCACATAATTGACAATGACCTTGGTAAGGACGAGACAGACGAAACTGTGAAGTAACAGATTGATTTTGCCATTGCTGTGTCTGTCGATTATTTGTCTTAGTTGATGAGCATGGTTTGTTGTTGACATAGTTGGCTTTAACAGGGAAGGAGACAAGAACAACAACAGTAAGAAGCTTTGCTTCATGATTTAGGAGTTTCTCATGTAACTCCCTAAGCGTAGGCAGGATATCTCTACCTTCAGTTTGATCTACAATGGTATTGTAATCCTCTGGTAAGCCTTGTAAAATATAATCAATTTTGTCTTCGTGTTCTAGAATTTTCCCAAGCAACGCCAATTGATCAAATGTTGTTGTTAAACCTTGAAAGTATTCATAAATCGTCTGCGTACCTTTGGTCCACTGTTTGATTTGATGTTGTAGTTGCTTGATATGCCCATGGCTAGGTTTAGCGAATGTCAATGCTAGTGTTGTCCACATATGTGCAGCAGTTGTTGGCATGGAGACAATAGGCTAAACATTTTGAGAGATAGCTCCTAATAAGGAACTGTAAATTAACTTATCTTGCCGTTTCCAAAACATAAACTTAGGATTTGGAGAAGTAGTGTCGGCGACAGTAACAGTTTGCGGCGGAATGGCTGTAGTGGTATCCAAGTAAGAGGCTCATTCGTACACATCAAAGAGTGCGTGCATTTGTTTTCTCCACATAAGATAGTTGGAGGAGCAAATCTTGGTGACATTAGTTTTGTTGACATTGAGAAGAAAGGTGGAGTTGAGTGCAACATCATCAACTGAACCTGTGAAACCATTATCGGCAGTAAACATGATACAAGAAGACTCACAGAAGATTGAAGAAGGAAGAAGAATAAGAAGAAAACGAGAAGAGGAGGCATAGAAGAAATTTATGTATAGTTCTAAAGCTCTGATACCAGAGAGAATGTCTTATCTTATTATTATGTACGAGTACATTGTTTATATATAGGGAATTAGCAATATGCAGTAATTACAATTGAGAGGATCATGACACTGTGATTGTGTAATTATCATAAATATAAGTCAATGATTGATATGTATTTCTCTTTATATTCTCGTCGCTTTTTCTACGCAATCTTTTCTTTTGACAATTATGGAGCCAAGTAGCCTTCTTTTTTAAAAACAAAGAACGGATCAAACAATTCAAGTTCTTCAAAAACATAGAATGTACATTGTTTCTTCAAAAACCATAAATTGTGAAATTCACAAGAGAAAACGAAACACAAACAATCAAATATAGCATCCCATAAAATCATAATATCGATAATAATTTCAAGTTATCTGGCTCCAGGGGCAAAATCTGAAGCAGGAGAAACACTATAGTCAACAGATGCCATTGAGTACACTTCTTGACTACCTTGTCTCCTTGCGTTTTCTAAGGCCACACATTCCTTTAGCTCCGTCACAACGTGTGCCATTGTTGGCCTATTTTTCGAAGATGGGTTCACACAAGTCATAGCCAGCTCTACAATCTTCCACGCACCGTTTGTGTCATAATCACCCATCAGTTTAGGGTCAACAATGCTCTTGATGTCTCCTTTGATGAGCATGAACCCAACCCATTCATTAATGTGAGGTCTTTCTCGGTTTTTATCTATGACAGGCTGGTTTGTGATTATTTCTAGTAGCACTACCCCGAAGCTGTACACGTCACTCCATTCACTTAGCCAGTTTGTTCTGTAGTACCTGTAACAAGAATTTAGAGAAATATAACAATTCACATTCTGTGGCCACGATAAAACAATTCTTAAAAACCGAATAATCAACTCACTCAGGGTCTAGGTAACCAGGTGTGCCCGCAACTACTGTTGAGACATGATCTTCGCCATCGATTGGGAAAGACCTCGAGAGCCCAAAGTCGGCAAGTTTCGCTCCATACTGCTCATTCAGTAAGATATTGGTAGTTTTCACATCTCTGTGGACCATAGGAGGCCTACATCCATTGTGAAGATACTCCAATCCTGTTCAAATGGTTAATAACTTAATGTTAAGTGTCAATTTCGCTTTCCGACATCATAAACGAAAACTTGTTATAATAAATAAGACAAAGGTACAGAGAATNTCACCTTGAGCTGCCTCAACAGCTATTTGCATCCTATTTCCCCATGTTAGAACATATCCATCGCGTTTTCCTGAATCAGGCTTCAAATTGTTTTCAACTGTGGAAGGAGCTAGATTTGACATTTTGACTAATCTCTTAGTTAAAGTTCTTACCAGACATGTTCTCCTTCAGGTCTCCATTAGCCATGTACTCATAAATCAAAGCCAAGTTATCTCCATCATCACAGTACCCAACAAGTCCCACCAAATGTCTATGGTGAACTCGTAAAAGAAGCTCAACCTGAGAATTATAACAAATTGCCAATTTTCATAATTGAGAAACTTAAAATATTTTACAGAAAAAATTACCCAGAACTACATGTTGTTAAAGTACCTCTGCTTTGAATTCTTTATAGCCTTGTGATGATGAATGAGAGAGCATTTTCACAGCTACTTGAGTATCATCCAAGTTTCCATGATACACTGTACCAAAACCTCCTTTGCCAAGAACTCTCTCGAAGTTATTAGTAATCTGGAGTACCTCAGGGTACGTGATCCTG
>OVBE01006829.1:0-19273 GCA_900406425.1 Iberis pinnata | reverse complement strand
AGTAATTCGCGCTATCGTGGAGTGCTATCAATACTACTTTTTCTTGTAGTGATAGTTCATCAGAAGAGCCAAAAGTTGATCGACATTTGTAGATGTTGCTATGAATGGAATGATCTGATATTTTAACTCAAACTGGCCACGTGAGTTAGCTTTCATATGAAAGTGATTTGAGGTCAATCCATTCAAGCAATCAAAAGTTATGATGATTTTACTGAAGACTGATCAAGGTGTCTCGCAGAAGAAGCATGTACAGCACGTGATGGAGCAGATCGATCGATCCACACTTGGATCGATCGATCTTGAAGACTACCAAACTTCTATAAGTTTGGATCGATCGATCCAAATGCTCGAGAATTATTGAAGAATGCCAAAAAGACGTTTCCGTCCTCAAGACTTATCATAAGTTTTTATTATTAGGTTTTATTCTTTTTTTTAACTCTATATAAGTTAGAAGTTTAGGGTATATAACACAAAACACAGACACATATACAATTCACAACACAGTTCATTATTTTGAGAACTTTTCTGAGAGAGACGAATCCTGACACCTGTATTTTGGAGAAGAATCTTGAACTCTCTTTATTACTTTTATTAAATTTTGGTTTATGAATATGCTTTCTCGATTAATGATTGTTGATTGCTTGGCTATGTCTGAGTAGTCTCTTTGTTAGGTTTTAAGGATTTCTCAGGAAAAACAGGTTTTTGATGGTTAGGGTTTGATTTTAATAGATTTAAATTGTTAGGTTCTTAGTCTAGATTTGTTATCATTGCTTGAATTAGCCTGATCACCTAGTTCATGATTTTAGGTTAATAAATACAAAGAGATTTGGTTTATTTAATCTGACCTAGTCCAGATGAATAAGTATCTTTGCTTGCGGGAGTATTGTCTTAGAATGCTTATGAACATATTGAATATGTAATCATTGCATGATTTAATTATCTGATTAAGAGATCTAAGATTTTGGGAGAAGGTTAGTGTTTATTTCTAGAAATTCTATCATAAGGGTCTAATACTTCGGGAGAAGACTAGTCTATTATTTTCTTTTGAGTTGAGAACTATTTTCATTGTTAATCTTGCTTGTCAACTTGAACCTCAAACCTGAATACCTGTGGAACTTCTCTATCGCCTAGCGTTTTATTCTATCGGTTTACGTTCGCTTTTAATTATTCGCTTTACTTTTCAATTGTTTCGAAAACATTCTCTCTTTTATTTTATCTTAGCTAGAATCAATTTTTAACTGAGAGTCGTATTGTCTGGTCTCTGTGGGATCGACCCTTTACTATACTACAAGGATTTATTCTCTGCGGTGTAGGTTTAGGATTAAAACCTGAGCCTATCACCTCCCACAAAGGTCTTATCCAGAAGATTACCAGCGCGTTTGCAGATTACTGGTGCTCTTCGAAACCAAATGCTAGGGGAATCCACTGGAAAAAAGTCTGCCTTCAAAAGAATTTAGGTGGTCTTGGGTTTAAGTCACTGGATCTTTTCAACTTTGCTTGCAAAGAAATTGTGGCATCTATTTTACAAACCAAACTCCCTACTTGCAAAGACTTTCTGAGGTCGTTATATTCGGCATGAACAACCTTTTTCTGGCCAAAAATCTCATCGACCATCTTATGGATGGTAGAGTATTTGGGGAATGCGAGATCTCCTTACTAGAGGTCTCATGCGAACTGTTGGTAAGGGTGTTGATACCAGTGTCTAGTACGATAATTGGGTGTCGGGTCCTTCCCCCCACTCCCCACGGCCTATCCGTCCTGGGTTACACCCAAATTTGAAAGTTGTTGAGCTCCTATGTAATGAAACGACATGGCGGGAATATCTACTCCGCCAACTTTTTCATCCTACTGATGTCTAACAAATCCTCCGACTTCTATCTTCGCGTTTTGTAGAAGATGGTTTCTGTTGGCATTACACCAAGAAGGGATAATATAGTGTTAAATCGGGATATGATTTTATAGATTCCTTCCTTCCAGAGGATTTACGTTTTCAAACCAAACTACCATCTACTAATGGACTTAACGACAATGTATGAAAGCTAAATGCCCCATCCAAACTACGACATTTTTTGTGGCAAATTTTAGTCGGTGTTCTAGCAGTTAATACTCATTTAGCAAATCGAAAACTAAATTTTGACTGCTTGTGTCCTTGTTGGGGTGATACATATGAAACTGTTAATCATGCTTTGTTTCATTGCCCCCCAACATGTCAGACATGGGTTCTTTCTGACATACCTACCGGTCCTGATATTTTCCCAACAACTAATTTGTTGGAAAATATGCATTATCTCATTTCTGCTAAGAATACCTTAGTTCATGCAACTCACCCTAATGAGATTATCTGGACTTTGTGGTATATCTAGAAGGCGAGGAATGATAAACTGTTTAACAACAAAATTGGGATCCCCAAGATATCCTAAGTGTAGCAACTAAAGAGGCAAATAATTGGTTGGCAGCTTACTCCAATATTTCGGAAGGCCCAGTCCAAAAAGCGGGGTTTCCTCCTATCATTCACACTAAAATGGTTAATGCTAGTCCTATATGCTTTATAGATGGTTCGTGGAAGAAAGATGGACCTTTTGGTGGTCTTGGATGGGTGCTTCAATCACCACCTGGTTCGATTGATTTCCTTGGTTCAAAGGAAATGTATGCGGGTCTCTCACCGTCACATATGGAATTGCTAAGTGATGTAATCCTTCCCAATAGAAAGAACACACCTTGAACACAATCTAATTAACAAACTAAAGGACATAATGGATAGAGATGGTTTTTGAGCTGATTGAAGATGAATGGTGTGTGAAACAGTTCTAAAAATGGAGGAGGAGTGAATGGACGATGAGGTTGATAGATAGAGCCTAGGATATGACACAAGAGATTTCTTGAGGATATTACACATCACAAGAAAATTGAGCTGTTTTTGAGAGAAACTCTCTTTTCTTTGATAAAAACAACTAAATGAAAAAGTTCAACATACAACAACTTAAATAGCAAAAGCATAAAGTCTGAAATGGAAAGAAGTAATGATAAAAGGAGCGGTTGGACTTTATTTTAGTCTTCAATCCATGGTTCCTAGGATATTTGGTCTTGTACTTCACTTGATTCAGACTTAAACATTTCCAGCTTTGATCAAATGTCTTGATCTTGTACTTAGCCACTTTCCAGCCTTTTCAAGTGACTTGATTGATACTTAGGAAAAGTGTGCATTAAGCTTGCCTTATTAAAAACCAAGTTTGGAAAACCCATTGGGATAAAACTAAACTTGAGAAAAAGAGTACAAGTTAAGGCACCACTAAGATGAATCTTATCAACTTGTATGATGGATGTGTTGTTTCCTCTTAGTACTCCTTCCTCAAGCTCTCCTTAGCTTGCATAAGGGCTCCAACAAGCCTCTTTTCTCCAACTCTTGTTATTGATCCCTTAGAAGCTTCAAGACCATCTTCTCCTTTAGATTCTAATTCCTCATCAAGTTCATGTACTAGTCGTTTGCTATCCATGATCACATCATCTCCTCCCAGTTGAAAATGATTTGTCCTCAAATCTGGTTCATTTACAACAAAAAGAGCTAAATCAGAAACATTGAATCTAGAGCTTATAATGTACTTACCTTGAAGAACCAATTAATAAGGATCATCATTGATAGTGATGAACTTGAAAGGTCTTTGATTCCATGGAAGAAGCTTTGAGTTCCAGACTTGGTTTTCTTCCTCAAACACCATTAGCTTGTGTCCCTTCTCATGATCTCTTCAATATGTTATTCTATTTCCCTTATAGGTGGCAGTCCTATTAGGTTATCCCCTGGAAAAACATATGAATGATCCTGCAAAAATCTTGTAAGTTCACTCGGATAATCCGGTGGATGGTTAGTTAAGTTACTAAGAGCTTCCTTGCACACAGACATTAAAACATATTTTTGTGCAAATAATGCTCTTTTAACAACACCAGAATGAAGCAGAAAGTTAGAGATCTTAGGTACCTTAACCTCTTTGTTCTTCTTCAATTGCATTTGATCTTTATAAACCCCTTGAGGTGTCAGTGAGGGTGATCCTTTTACCTTTGAATTGGAATGAGTAGCAGTTGTTGTAGCCATCATGTGTAACTCTTCTGTCAAATTGCTATGGTCTTCCAAGTAAGCTATGACCAAATCCAATTAAAAAAAAAATCACAAACCACTTTTTCCTCATACTTCCCAATCACTATAGGTACTATTACTTGAGTGTTGATCTTCATTTCTCCATCATCATTCAACCAATGAAGCTTGTTAGGCTTTGGATGTTTACTGGTTTTTAAATTAAGTTTATGGACCATTGTAATGCTAGCTACATTGGTACAACTTCCTCCATCAATTATGAGACTACACACCTTGCTGTGTACATGGAATCTTGAGTGAAACAAATTCTCCCTTTGTGCTTCTTCATTTTTCTTAGGTTCACATTTCTCCTAGCAACCAATAACTCACCGGTTACTGGTGGTTCTTCATACTCCTCAAAATAATTAGATTCATCTTTTTGTTTTTCTTCTTCGAATCCGAACTTTCCATTCTCCAGCAGCATCATAATCCTTTTGTTGGTGCATTCATTTGCGTAATGCCCTTTACCTTGGCATTTGAAGCACTAAACATCCCTTGCACGTGCTGGATTTGCTATGGATTTACCTTTTTCTTTAAACTGGTTATGTTGATCTTTTGGGTATTTTTTAGAGACTGGATTTGGGGCAGGCGATTTGGTTGCTTGTTGCAGCTCCTTCGCGTAGCTAGGTTGACTATCTCTTGCAAGACTTGGCCTTGAATTGTTTCCATAGCTTGATAAAATAGAACTTCCCCTCTTAAGTTGTTGTTCTATGAGAGTAGATTTGTGCAATAGCTCTTCCATCTCTACATAATGTTGTAGCTCAAGTCTGTCTTGTATATCTCTATTAAGTCCTCCAAGAAACCTTGACATCATGGCTTCTCTATTTTCTTCAATGTTTGTACGAATCAAAAGCATTTCCACCTCTTGGAAATATTCTTCAACCAACGTAGACCCTTGGTTGAGTCTTCTAAGTCTTAGATGTAGCTCTCTATGGTGGTGATTGGGCATAAACCTCTTCCTCATCACATCTTTCATTTATGCCCAAGTCTCTATGGATACTTGATAGTTGATCCTAGAAACTTAGAGCATATTCATTAAACTCTGTAACTGCCACTCTTACTTTGTTGATTTCAGAGTGTTCTTGACAGTTGAAGACAAGTTCTATCTTCTTCTCCCATTCTAGGTAAGCATCATGATCGCTTTTACCATAGAATGGAGGAATCTTGAGTTTGATTCCCTCTATATCATTTGGATAATGCCATTGGTGTCTATCTCTCCTTTGATTATGTCTAGAATCATGGCTTCTTTCCTCATAGTATTCTTCAAATTCTTCATCTATGAAATTTGATCCCCCTGTTTTCTTGTAGTGTAGGTTGTTAATTTATCATTCTCACTCGGCTGGGAGTTGGAGTGGCACTAGAGTGCCCATCATGTTCCTTGCATAAGGCTTCAAGTTTCTTATCCACTAGCTTGGAGATTTGTTGGGTAAAAGACTCATAGAATAGTTTGTTCGCTTCACTCATAGGATTAGAGGTGTTTCCCTTATCCTCAACCATAGTTCCTTGCAAAATAAACCAAAAACAGTTTTTGAGTTTAGAACAGAATGAACTCAAACAAACCAAAGTGAGTTATGACAATAATGATATTCGATATTCAAGCAGAAATAGGACTATATAGAGGTTAAAGTAGTCTACAATGTGACTTAAAATCATAATAACAGTTCAACTAAGATACACTATAGTTCAACTCAAACAGGCTCTAAACAATGCAAGTAAACTCAGTTATAGACAGATTCATAACATGTCGAGAACTAATTCAAGAGTTGTAGTAAGTTCAGACACAAATTTCAGTATTTAGAAACGATGAACCGTGTAATTCAAGTTAAACAAGTCTAAGTGTTGTTCTTGAGAAAAGTGATTCAAATAAACTGGAAAAAATCATAAATAAATCCATCATAAGTAAAACTAAACAAATCAAAACGTTAAAGGTTAAGAATTTTTTAGTATGATTTTTTGCTTGTGCCCCAAACTTTGTGTCATGTGAGTCAAGTTTTATTCTCCATTTCCTTTTGTTAGGTGCACTTACAAATAAAAAAGGGAAAAGAAAAAAGATTTAAATCAAAACTAGAAGCACAATAAAATCTTATCAAATAATAAGAAAATAAATAAGATATGGTCGATAAAAGATAATTGGAAGTGGACCGTAAGGCCAGGGAATAAAAAAAATTTGGCTTGATTGCTTTCCAAATTTATCCTACAAGTTTGATTTAATTTTGGCTCGTATTTCTTTTTTGATTCCACTTGCAATATCTTCCTCTTTCCCTTATGCGTTTTTTCCTCCTTCACGAAATAGAGAGTTACGTAAAAAAATCTCAAGGTTTAACTCACTCAAACCAACAAAAACTGAATCAAACGCTTGCAGCACCCAAGAAAGAGGATGAACTTAATAACGTAGACAGTCTTGTAAAAAACTCACGTGGAAACAATCAGCAAGCAAGTAATAAACTTTTTATTTAGTTTTCTTAAGGATTAGACTAATGAAACAAAGAAACTCTAACAAAAACAACTAGCAAATTTCAAAAGACTTTTATTGGCTTTTTCTTATCTTAAACTCATACTAAACTCTAAAACATTAGCAAATTCAACAGACTAATCGATTTTTTTATGATGAATATAATGAAACAAAACTAAGCATAAAAAAAAAAAATACAGATTGAAGCAAGAGAAAACACAAAAACATAACTGAAACAAATTAGAATTCAAACTAAGAGTTTAGAACTCTCTGATTTAGATCTTATTGTTCAAGAAGTTCTGATACCACTTGATGTAATCTTTCCCAATATAAAGAACACACCTTGAACACAATCAATTAATAAACCAAAAGATATAATGGATTGAGATGGTTTTTGAGCACTTTTGAAGATGAATGGTGAGTGAAACGATTTTGGACATGGAGGAGGAGTGAATGGACGATGAGGTTAATAGATAGAGCCTAGGATATGACACACCAAAAGATTTCTTGAGGATATTACAGATCACAAGAGAATTGAGCTGTTTTTGAGAGAAACTCTCTTTTCTTTGATAAAAACAACTAAATTAAAAAACAACTTAAATAGCAAAAGCATAAAGTCTGAAATGGAAAGAAATAATGATAAAAGGGGCGGATGGACTTTGTTTTAGTCTTCAATCATGATTCCTAGGATATTTGATATGTACTTCACTTGATTCAGACTTAAACATTTCCAGCTTTGATCAAATGTTTTGATCTTGTACTTAGCCACTTTCGAGCCCCTTCAAGTGACTTAATTGATACTTAGGCAAAGTGTGCATTAAGCTTGCCTCATTAAAAACCAAGTTTAGAAAACCCATTGGGATAAAACCAAACTTGGAAAAATGAATACAAGTTAATGCACCATTAAGATGTATCTTATCAACTTGTATGATGGTTGTGGTGTTTCCTCCTAGTACTTGTTGCATTGACTCCTTTCTCAAGCTCTCCTTAGCTTGTATAAGGGCTCCAATAAGCCTCTTTGCTCCAACTCTTGTTATTGATCTTAGAAGTTTCAACACTATCGTCTCCTTTAGATTTTGATTTCTCTTCCATTTCAAGTACTAGTCATTTGCTATCCATGATCACATCATTAAGTCTTCTCTGGCCTTTGCAATGCTTAAATCGAATGAACCACCAATCGATCACTTCTATACCGATTCTACTGATCTGGTGAATATGGTGAACAATCCTCTGATTTGCCAACTTTTGCGTCTGAACCCTCAGACTTATCCATATATAGGTTTTTTCATATAGGTTTTCGGCTTCGCCATTGTTCGAGGACTTGCAACAAGCGAGCATATTTTTTGGTCCGGGCTGCTCGTCAACTCAAGAAGATTTTCACGTTTCTAAACTCAACGACTCCGAAATGGTTGTCTTCGTCTTTTAATCTTTTAGTGTGAGTATGAGACTGTAAAGTCTTTTGGTGAAAAAAAATATAACTCACCAATAATCGTGTAATTTGATTGTAAATTTTGATACTGTGTGGAATTTTGTTTAGAATTTGTGATATATGTGTCAATAAGTTTATAACTTTGTGAAGAAATATAACCAGCTATAATTTTGGTGTGAATATGATACTATATAATAATTTTTTTTTGTAGGGAAATAAATAGTAACCCAAAACAACCTACTTTCGACCCATCGAAGAGACTTATTTGGGAATTAAAAGTGTCATTAGGGTTAAAAGCGTCATTAAGGTTAAAGCAGCGAGTGGGAGTAGGTAAGATGATGCCAAAGTAATAGTCCCTTCCCTTTTTGACTTTTCATTTTCAGATCTCTCTTTTGTCCCGCGGAGTCTCCAAGAGATCATCTCATCACTCTTCTTTGCTGCTTCTACTATGGCGTCTGCTAGCTTCGTTAAGCTTAACTCACTCTCTTCTCCATGGATCGCTCAGCGTTCCTTTGCCCAATCCTCCGCCTCCTCTCCGCCTTCTCGTGTCTCCTTTGCGATTCGCGCCGGATCTTACTCCGACGAGCTTGTTAAAACCGCCGTGAGTATCTTTTTCATCTCTGTCTTGATCTCATGCGCAATTCTTCTCGATTTCTTTTAAAGTTAAAACATGCTGATTCTGATTCGCTTTTGGTTACATTAGAAAAGCATCGCTTCCCCTGGTAGAGGTATTCTGGCGATCGATGAGTCGAATGCGACTTGTGGGAAGAGGTTAGCTTCTATTGGGTTGGATAACACTGAGGAGAATCGTCAGGCCTACAGGCAACTTCTGCTCACTACCCCTGGCCTCGGCGATTACATCTCTGGTGCCATTCTCTTCGAGGAGACGCTTTACCAGTCCACCAAGGCTGGCAAGACTTTCGTCGATTGCTTGCGAGATGCCAACATCGTCCCCGGTATCAAAGTTGACAAGGTTTTATTTTGAAAGACTCTCACAAATCAATCTTTCATTTTGTCTCTCGAATTGCACAATCAATCGTCTCTTTCTTTCTTTCTATCTACAGGGCTTGTCTCCTCTTCCTGGCTCTAACGAAGAGTCTTGGTGCCAAGGTTTGGATGGATTGGCTTCACGCTCTGCTGAGTACTACAAGCAAGGCGCTCGTTTTGCCAAGTGGTATGTCACCTATACTGTTTTTTTTTGTCTTTATCATTGATGGCTTTGATTTAAGCATGACACGTGTATTTTTGTGTTCCAGGAGGACAGTTGTGAGTGTTCCATGCGGTCCCTCAGCACTGGCTGTAAAGGAAGCTGCGTGGGGGCTGGCTCGCTATGCAGCCATCTCTCAGGATAACGGTCTTGTGCCCATTGTGGAGCCTGAGATTCTTCTTGACGGGGACCACCCGATTGAGAGGACCCTCGAGGTGGCAGAGAAAGTGTGGTCGGAGGTGTTCTTCTACTTGGCCCAGAACAACGTTATGTTTGAGGGCATACTATTGAAGCCGAGCATGGTAACCCCAGGCGCTGAGCACAAGAACAAGGCCTCCCCCGAGACTGTTGCAGAGTTCACCCTCACAATGCTTAAAAGGAGAGTTCCTCCGGCTGTCCCTGGGATCATGTTTCTCTCTGGAGGACAATCAGAGGCTGAGGCCACACTCAACCTCAACGCCATGAACCAGAGCCCAAACCCATGGCATGTGTCTTTCTCCTATGCACGTGCCCTGCAGAACTCTGTGCTGAGAACCTGGCAAGGCAAACCTGAGAAGATTGAGGCCTCGCAGAAGGCCCTCTTGGTTAGGGCAAAGGCCAACTCACTCGCCCAGCTTGGTAAATACTCAGCTGAGGGTGAGAATGAGGATGCCAAGAGAGGAATGTTCGTCAAGGGTTACACCTACTGATTGTTTAAATTTAGTCCAAATCCAAAGATATCTTAATAAGGACCCGTGTTGTTGTCTCTTTTTTTGATGATTTTCCCTTTTTTGTTTGGTTTTGTCTCTGTTTCATACACCATGGCCATGTATTTGGCAAACCTGAGAACATCCTCAAAATTTTTTAAACTTTGATGGTAAAAAATAATATCTGGAATTTAAAAGTTCACAAATATTGGAGAGTATTACTGTAGAATTGGTGAGAAGGATGCCATAGCTGAAACTATACAATGGCTAATGGGTGAGGATAAGAAGAGCGACAAGCACGTGAAACATATGTCAAAGCTGCTGAAGAAAACCAAGAATGATCACCTCTGATTGCATTGCTAAAACCAATGCCTTGAAGACGAAGAAACATGGCGTCTTTATGATGTCCCCATTATTCTAGTCTAGCCAAAAAAACAAATGTGGGAAGAATGTGGATTACTGTGTGGCATGCGATCTTGGGGTTAAAAGCAAACAAATACTCATGATGTGGGACAGTAAGAGTGGCGCTGGGGAGTAAGCTCCATATGGTTTAGGTGTAGACGTGAAACTTGCCGACTTATAGTCTTATTTATTTACGTAGAGACTGGTACTCGGGAATTATCGTAAAGATTATATGTCGACATGCTCTCTTCTCCCTCTGGCCCCAAAGCCAAAACTCAAGAGACTAGTTCTAACAAAAGTAGTTTTACCATACATATCACACAGCCCAAGGGACTAAAAAGACAGAGATCAATGGTCCAATAACTTGAGAAGAATGGCCTGTTACAGCATTGAAAAATATATCACTAAGTTGAAATCCGTTTTACAAAAATGAAGGGAAGAAAAAGAGACTTACAGGGCAACACGCATGAGACCTCATTCCTTGATGAAGCTCAGAGGCCGATATCAAAAGCTTCATGGGACGGTACTCCCCTGTCTGAGACTGTCCTCTATTCTCTGCATAGCATATAACTTCTCGCTCCCTCAGGTGCTCAAATCCCTGTCATGATAACCATTTAGATCACCACATTAAAAAACCATCGCATCTCATGAGATAGAGATGTACACATACTCGTAGGCAGACATTTTGCGCGTAGTAGTCTGAGGTTTGGAAAGAATCGTGTATCATCTTGTACTCTGGAACACACGGAATCCCAGGTCATTTTCATAGTGGAGCAATCTGCACTTTTTTCTTAAGCCAAATTTACAGATTACCTTTCATCACACTGATGAAGTTGTATGAGGTTTGCTCTTTCACTTCTAACCTCCTCATGCATACAAGAAGATAAAGCTCCAGAATGGAACAATCTGCTCAACAAAGTTAATGCCAATTGATCTAACTATATTCCCAAGGGAAAACGTGTAAGCAATACCTCAACATGGCGGAAAAATCCCTCATAACTCATAAGTCAATAAATCTAAATTCTTCTCTAATTGAGTTAGTGTACCTCTAACGGCTTCCAACTTTGGTTGCCTTTGCATACTTGGAAGTGCTGCTTTGAAATTCTCAAGAGAGAGGAGGCCAGATTCCAAATTCATTAAAGAAACAGCACGGAATCTAACATCAAGAAGAAATCCTAAACTGAGAGGAAGTGACATCTTTAACAAGAAGCAGCTTAAACAAGAACTTACATAAACTTCAGCAAACTGTTGACAGTAGAATTGGCATTTAAAAATGTCTTCAGTATGTCTTTAAATCTTGTGTCTGATGTTATACTCTGCATATCAGGCGTTTTTAAAACCAAGTTATTTGAAAGTATGAGTTATTAATAACAAGAATTGACATCATATAAAAGGTAAGTATGTGACACAGTATTAATCGTGTGTGGACTTAGAACCTTAATCTTTTCATTGAAATGAGAAACATATCCACTGGGGAAGCTTGAGTCTACTGGTAGCGACAGCAGGTGTTCCAATAGACTGGAAAGAGAGTTCCTATTAATAAAACTACCAACAGAAAAGTTTTCTGCTCATAACAGAAAAGAAGCTGGCTGCTCATTACCTATCAAGTTCTTCCCTCGATGGAGGAAGAAACAGAATTTTTCTGTGTGAAAAACGAGATCTCACCCTTTTCTCCAGAAGTTGGTCAGCGTCCTGTAGTGAGAGATTACATATTATATGGTTTTGAACCAGAGTACTGCTAAAAAACTGCCAAAGTCAGCTATAACGTAGTACATAGATTCATACAGCTCATCTGTTCATGAATGATAAATTTATTAGAAATAATCTTAAACCCAAAGAAAGTATATCTACATTGCTCTGCGCATACCAGTCGGGAACTAATACCGATGACCACAGCTTGTGATGTTATAGATTGCATAGCATCCAGCAAACTGTACAGTAACCGCTGCTTTCCCTATATATAACCAAATGATAGGATGAGTGGAGACTGGAAAGAAAGAACCAACGTCCAATTCCTTAGCTCACTAAAGGTTCTGTTCTACCTCCCAACCTTAGGATGGCCTCTATGGTATTAGGTAGAAAATAAAAAGTATATTTAACCATGGGAAAATGACTTGCAATACAATTAGCTAGTTGTAAGAATTCAGATTCTTGCCTGTGCAAACATGTCAAATTCATCAAGCACAAAGATGATTGTCTTATGAGCTAGTCCACATTCCCTGAAAAATCTCAATCAGTTTGTCTTGTGTCGAGTATCAACACAGCAAACAGGCTCTTAACTTACCGCAGCATGGCTAAGATGAACTGTGAGTTCTCATCGAACGAAGCCTGAAAGTGGAACAGAGACTCAAGCCATTTTAACATTGGCTAAACAGCTTGTAGCATGATAAAAATTTGCAGAAAACAAGGCCATACCATTTTGGAGAATAGCAAGTGGTGTTCCATGCATAGCTGTCTGGCAATTTCCTGAAAAATCATTGTGAGTTTGTCAATATCACCAAAATATTAGGTGCTAGGTGACTGGCCGTGAAATATATTAAAAGGTATCGAATATGATGCTTAAAGCATGAAACGTCATGTGATCAACCTCATATTGTATATTTCAAGGAATCCATTGATGCTTGATAAAATTTACTAGAAATTAAAATGGTGCACTTCTCACGAGATCATACCTTAAATGCACAATTATCATCACTATGCAAGAGTCCATTTAACCTGATCTGCATCACAAAAGGTGATAGTAAGATAAGATGAGATGGACTATTCCCAGTGTAGATGGCCATATACTAAACAACACATACTACTGATACTGAATCGGGATACTCTTCCAATATATCACCTATAACGAGATCCAAAACCTGAAATCATAAAAAAAAAAACAATTTATAAACACCACGGACGGAGAGAGCGAGAGTAGAGCAGGGTTTGAGGAGCATACAGCAGCTTTTCCAGAGCCGCGAGGGCCCAGAAGCAAGATGGAATTATTGCATCCTTCCGTGATGGAGGTCGATACAATGAACTTCAACTTACTAAGAGACAATTTTTTAGGGTAAGTGAAGGCATCAATTCGTTACAAGAGAAAACAAGTGAAGTAATTAAACCTGTAGTTGCTATCTGAAGAAGCCGAAAGAGGTCTAAAGACAAAAGTAGGATCGCAGAGCCTACCGCGAATCAGGTTTAGGGATTTCGCCGCCGGATTCTCTGCAGCCATCGGAAAGTTGGAAAACCTGGCGGGAAAAATGACACATGCCTCTCTGTGAATTTCGTTAAAGCAGTTTGTGGGTCGTAATGGGCCATAGTGGGCCTCACGGCCCAAATAAGAACGAGGAAAGAAGAAAAAAGGATTGCGTTTTGTAAAATATCAATCATGAGGAAGAGGAAGGAAACTCGAGCTGAACCAATCGTTACTCTGAGGCTCTTGCAAGCAGACGAGAAACGATGGGCAGCACAAGCACGAGTTCTGCTCTAATCCACCATTTCCGGCTCACTGGTCGCAGCGTAGGTTCTTCTAGAAAGGGTCCCTACGCTGTAAATTTCTGCAATTCATGGAAGGAAGCTGGACTCCGATCCGGAGTGACACAACGGTGGAGCAAAGGCTTAAGCCGGGTAGTTCGCTTGGCAGCTCTGGATGAAAATTCTGGTGAATCATCAAAGGATATTATCTCCGGCGTTGGTTCAGCTGTAGAAGACAGACCAGGTAATACGAGAAATTTGGGTTCCTTGCTGCAAGCAATCATCAGTCTATGCGATTCATCTTCTTGAGTAATTGATTTAGTGGTCGTTGCAGATTCGTCTTTTGAGCAAGAAGATAAATCAAGTTCGCTCTATGAGTTTCTGTATCCTCGTAAAGAGGAACTCCCTGATGACAAAGAGATGACTATCTACGATCATTTGGAGGAGCTCCGGGAGAGGATATTCATCTCGGTTTTGGCCGTGGGAGCTGCAATCTTAGGATGTTTCTCCTTCTCCAAAGATTTAATAGTCTTTCTTGAAGCTCCTGTCAAAAATCAGGGTGTACGGTTTCTGCAGCTAGCTCCAGGCGAATTTTTCTTTACAACTTTAAAGGTAGGAGCCACTTGATGATCAGATTAACTTATAGAGCCCTGTTTCAATCTAGTCAAGTTTTTTCTTTGTGTGTTTTTTTTACTGTGGTGCAGGTCTCGGGTTATTGCGGGCTTCTATTAGGGAGTCCAGTGATCTTGTATGAGATAATAGCTTTTGTCCTTCCTGGTCTGACAAGAGCTGAGAGAAGGTTTCTGGGGCCAATTGTGTTTGGTTCCTCCTTGCTCTTCTATGCTGGACTTGCCTTCTCTTATTGGGTTTTAACACCTGCAGCCTTGAATTTCTTTGTGACTTACGCAGAAGGCGTGGTAGAATCTCTGTGGTCTATTGACCAGTACTTTGAGTTTGTACTAGTGCTTATGTTCAGCACCGGCCTCTCTTTCCAGGTTTGTGGCTGTGAGAGAGTATACATGTTTCTAAACATTGCTTTAGCCATCCTTCATGCCTCTTTGTTGGTTTTTCAGGTTCCAGTGATTCAGTTACTCCTGGGACAAGTAGGGGTGGTTTCTGGAGATCAAATGCTTTCAATTTGGAGATATGTGGTGGTGGGTGCAGTGGTTGCAGCGGCTGTACTCACACCCTCGACAGACCCTGTCACTCAAATGCTCCTAGCAACACCGCTTCTAGGGCTTTACTTGGGTGGTGCATGGATGGTCAAGCTCATAGGTCGGTGAGGAAATTGCTTGTTTAAAGACATTATATATAGATCATGTATCTTGTTACTTGTAGTCTGTGGAAGAGAACAGTTGTATGAATCTCATCTTCACCTTCTTTGGATGTACAAATTTAGCAACCAAAAAGAGCAAGAACGTTTTTGAGGGGAGGGCATGTATTACGATTATATGGCTTAAAATGATCATTCGGATGCTAAAATGTGTATGTAAATCCTCTGTATTCTGCAACTCCTGAAACACACAAATGAGTCCAATTAAAGTCGTAAAGAAAACTTGATTCCGACCAGCCAAGTAGCGTATTTGCAATGGTTAAGTCTAGACATCTAGTTCCTTAGGATAGCTGAGTAACAAGGTTAAGAGACAAGACTCAACCTGACAATGTTGGTGCATACAAGATAAAGAGAGTGGTGAAAACGTTGCAGAGGTATACGAGATTACCAACCATCACCATTGAGATGATTTGCAACATGTACTGTGGTGAGCAATTTGAATAAAAACCGGACATTAATGAAAATCAGAAAATGGAAGTGCCAATTATAGTGCAACACAATTTCGATCGTCTTTAGGTCCAACATCTTGTGCTAATGAAAGATTCAATTGGATTAAACAAATACAGTTGCAAATGCCCGTTTACATTTTTCACTTGTGTATGTCATGCTCTCTTTTCTCATCTGATAACCATCTTCCATCAGGCTCACATGCTGTCTCTCTGTCAGGTTGATGATGCCTTCTCCTTCTCATTACAACATCATCCTCACTTGAAGACTCTGCAGATCGATGCCTTTTATGTTGCCTCTTCCAACTTTTCCCACTATCCTCCGAGTCGCTGGAGGAGGTTGAATATTTGTTATGCCTGTGATGATTCACCCGCCTTCTTCTTTTTCCACTCTCTTCATCACTACTGCTTGAAGTGACCACCTCACCGCGCCTGTGATGCTTTGAATGTCTTCTTTTAACTTCAGTATTTTCTTCATCGCAAGTCCGCCTCGAGCTATGCCTCCGATGGGGCCTTATCTTCATCCTGATCTCATCCTCTGACCCACTTTCATACTCATCACTGCTATCATCGCTTGAGGTTGATGACCTCCTCTTCTGTTTCCTGAATTTCTTCTCTTTCCTCCTATCACTGTCATCTGAATCCAAGTGTGCATGTCTCCGGTGCTTACTGTGAGATTTTCTCGACTTTCTTCTCACCTCAGAGCTAACATCACTTTCTGAGCTAGATTCAGATGCACCCCTTGGCTTCCGCTTAGCACCCTTTGACTTCTTCACTTTGGTTTCAGTATCAGATTTGGCCTTGGCAGCTGCTTCTAGCTTCTGCTCCCATTTCAAAGGAGCTTCTTTCTTCTCTAGAATTTTTCTTTTCTTCTCCTCCACCATCTGCATGAACTTCTTGCAGTCCATTTGGATTGAAAACGCAGCTGAAAATCTGCATTTTGGTATGAAGGCAACCAAAAGTGCATCTCACAAAAGAGAAGAAAAAACAATGTTAGCTCTTCCATCAAACAGCTAACAAGTCTAAAAATAAATCGGCAAAAAAATATAGTGTTACGAAGCTCAAATAAGCGGAGGCACAGATATCAACTATGATTCTGATAAATAAAATTACACACTTTCAAAGTAATTTCAGCTGTTGCTATCAGAATTATTCTACCTCTAAATAAATACAATTTTGATGAGTCTCACTAATTCTTACCTGATGAGAGTCAGGTATGATTTGGCCAAGAGGAGAGGGAAGCCTCAAGAAAGCTACGAGGACGAAGATAAACACCAACGATAATGAATCTGCAAAAGAAGGTACACGATCGTATCACTCCAAACATCCAAGAACCAAAACATAAGAAGGAAAATCTACGATAGCCTCGCAATCTAGAGAAAAGAGGAGCAAATAATCAAAATGAACCCTAAATATATCAAATCAGAGTTGTAAAGGGAGATCGGAACGCTAATCTACAAGATCGAGGATCCTATGGATTAGATCTTGACTTAAGAAGGAGATCTGGAATCTACGAGAGCTTACCGTAAGGAAGCGAAGAGAGAGGAGAAGACAAACGCTAGGGCTTCGCTTTCTTGGAATTATGGCCTTGGACAAAGCTAAAGGGTCAAATTACATTAAGTACACAACTTTCTCTACGTGACGTTTACGTATTGCATAAAACCACAGCGTGCCGTTTCTTGATATTCCCGATTGTTCTTATCAAAATTTAGGAAAAGAAAAACGCTGGCGTCTCATATAATTTATCCAACTGAAGAGCTATTGGGCTATTATATGAGAAAAGCCCAGTAAGCTGCAAAAACAAAGGCAGAGATTTATTGGTTTGGTTTAAGTATACAAACTTTAGAATCTAATCTAACATTTATTTTAACCTATGATTAACTCACATTTAAATTTAATTTTCAATTTAAAATTAAAAGTAGATGACATTTTGCGCGGGAAAAAACCCCGAAAAATACTCCAGCATTATAAAATTTGTCACTTTAATACACAAACATTTTCGATTACTATTTTAATACATCAAATTTTTATGGTTGCCATTTCAATACACTAATTTATTGTAATTACTATTTAAATACTTAAACTTGTTGACGGAACTCTAACGGACGTTAACCATAACTATACAACTTTTCTGGTTTCCCAACTAATATATAAACTATTAATATTTTCCAGTTTAATACATAAACGAACAAATTTGTATAATTTGATATATATGTTTTAAAATACAAGTTCATTAGAATTACTAAAAAAACATTTAACTTTTGAAACAATTATTGTCATATACATTTATGTTCTATTGATGCAAAATAGATTAAAATATTTAGAAAATTTTCAATAATATTATTTTTACCATCATTAATTTACCGTTTTGTAAATCAACATCGAAATTTTAAAAGAGAAAAAAAGTTTGTCTAAACACATATTTCTCCTTAGTTTGTAAGTGATTTTGTTCGATTCACACATGAAATATTATTTTGATTGTTATAAAGTCTTTTGCGAGTAAATTGAACAATAAAATTTAAAATTAATGAGAAAGTGTGTTCAAATAATGATGATAGTTTCAAAAATAACATCAAGAAAGTAGCAATACTAAGGCTCTGATTGGAAATGCTTATAATAAAATAGAAGTTGTATGTAGCATAAGCAGTATGCTGCAGAAGCTTTATGCTCTTGTTTAATAGGCATAATTTACTGATTCGTAGAGCATAATGCAATTATAAAAAGTGCATCTAATTATTAAAAAAATATTTATTTTAAAGTAATATATATAATAAATACATTAAATAATTACATATATATTATATCATAAGTTACTTCTACATTTAAATTATTAAATTATAAAATTTTCAAATAAAAAAAATAAATTAATAGTAAGTAGTTTTAATAAAATCAATATATTTAAGAATAATATAGATAGGCGATTTGATAGGCGAAAACGGCGTTGACCTACTTTCCTTAAACACACGTCCGACGCACGTTACTTGGCCGGCGGCGAGCCGAGGCATCGCAAATGTCATCGCCTCCGCCCAATCTTCCCGTGACGCCACTGCTCGATGGTTCATCTGTTTCTTCACCGCCAGCAGCTACTTCGAAGTCTTCGTGGAACAAAGCTGCAGCGGAGGCACTCACCGAGCTACACCAAATATCGACCAATCTTGCTACCGTCGGCGGCGTAGCTTCTGTATCCATTCCAAAACACCTTCTCATTGACCCACAGCCCTTGTGGGCAAAGTTTTTGGTTGGGTTTTTCATAGGAGAGGCACCTCACATCGGCAAAGTCCATGCTACGGTGAATCGGTTGTGGAATCGTGATGGCAAATCAGCCAAAATAGATGTCCAATTTATCAAAAGCGACACAGTTTTATTTCGCATAGAGTCATCGGAATTACGTTCTAATGTTTGTCGTAAAAAATACTGGCACATCTCTGACACTCTTCTTGTGGTACAGGAATGGTGTCCTTCGAGATCCAACGCCAAACCGGATCTTACGTCCATGCCATTATGGGTTGATTTTAAGAACGTTCCTGACAATTTGTTTTCTAACGCAGGTTTGAAGTTTCTTGGTAACATTGTAGGCGACTTTCAGCGATTACATCCCAACACGGAACGTTGTGTGCGTCTCGATGTTGGTCGAGCTATGGTTGTTGTTGATCTGGAAAAGGAACTCATCAATGAAATCCACCTAGATGGAATTGCGCTGCCGGTTTTAGTCTCTTATCCTTGGTTGCCTCCGCGTTGC
>OVBE01006828.1:0-19274 GCA_900406425.1 Iberis pinnata | reverse complement strand
TATATATATATATATATATATATATATTTTTTTTCTCTTTGTTTTAAAACATTTTTCTTATGATTTGTGTAATCCAAAAATCTTCTTTGCAACCAAGAGACCTTTCACCAAAGTTATTTTTTATCTGAAATTCTTGATTTTTGAAAGCTTAAATTTCTTAGATTAGATTGCTTATTGTTGAAGGACTCTCGAAGTCTGAAGGTGTAACAGAATATAACATGTTTCATTTGTCTCCCACGGTTTGTTGTGGTATGGTTGATGATTTGATGTCGTTTGCTCAACTCCTTGATCTTTCATTGTCTTATCGAACATCCACAAGGTGTCTATTATTCCTGGTGGTAGGTTGGATACTAACTTTGGTATACATTGCCAGTCCCGTAGATCCTTTGTCTATTAAGGTATCTAGCCAAATTTCCTTCTTCAGGGGCAAGAAGAGATTGATCTCACCATTTTCATCGATAGAAGAGAGAACTTACATGTCATTTTCACGATCTTTGATTGTGAGTGTTACTTTGGTCTCAAAACCAAAGAAGATGTCTATCACCCTAACCGCTTTACTATCTTATACAATGGTCTACTCTCGACCGGAAGAAGCAACGGTGATCACCTTGTTGAGAACTGAGGTTATGAATCAGTTTTCGAAGTCACGATGTAAGTTGACTCCCGTTAAGTTAGTCGAGAGAGCAGTAGAACACCTCAAATCGTTCAAATGTTTAACCGCATTAAACTGTTCCATTGTACTCCTGACTTTCTATCAAGTTATGTTTAACTTGTATATCTATTGCTTTATGATTTTAAGTCACTTTTTGACTATTTTAGATGCACATCTGGATATGTCCAATGTTGCTTTTCCGTTTGTAATCGCTTAAACTTATTAATGAAAGATTTGGTGCACAAAAAAAGAAAAAAAGATTGCTTATTGTTGACAAGTATAAAGATGTTTCTATTATCCAAGAACATATCACATGACATTGTTATATATCTAATCTGGTCCCCATATATATATATATATATATATAGACTATACATAGAAACTTCTTCTTTGGAACATATGATATTGTACTATAGGTTTTATGTAAGAACAGATTGTTATAGTTATGCTTTAAATGTAAGAACATATACCGTGTGAAAAATAATTTTAGTCCTTTCTTTCGATCTCATACATATAAAGTTTAAGAGCTTAAAGTCATGTCATGTGGTCCTATTTCTGAATATGGTTGAGAACTACTTAATTTGTGACAGTTACTCTTTGTTCTACTACTAACTCCATGTCCCACCAATATTTGTTCTTATATAAAGATTCGGTAATGAGAAATCAATCTTTATCAAACAAAAATTTAGAGAAGAGGACAACAAAAGGTGATGCTACAGACACCAACTCAAATCAACCGGCAATGAATAGATTGGTCCATATTTTTATATATTAGTATAGCTAATAGGAGAATCTCAAGATAATAGATGTCGTTAGTCATTAATCTCATATGGTTGGACAAGAATGACTCGACCATGTTAGAATTATGAGTTTCCAACTAAAAATTAATTGGCAACGAATGGATTAACTAATATCTTTTATATATTAGTCTATATGACTTTATGTTTCCGATGCGCGACATCATATCCTAATATCACACTTGTAGTGAAAAATGAAGAAGGAAGAGGGGAAAAAACCATGTTAATCCCACGTAACAACTGTAGGGACCGTAAAACCTGATTTAGTTAAAACCAAGTTTCAAAACGTTTAACAATCTTAAACCGAACGGAGTTGATTTGAAACTCTTTCTTTAATTCTAAAAGTTACCTGTAGTAAGACGGTATACCACATGATACAACCGTTTCACGTCTTTATTAAGTCTTACTCTTAATAAATCCTATCGACCTTAGTCTTTATGAATACTCCCGAGACTTTGGAAACAGGGTATTATTGGAACAACTTTTGCAGATTTTTATGGTAAGTATTTATTTAATCTCTCATACAAATCGAAAACCACTTGTTTTCTGATTGTTTAAGAAAAAAAGCGGATAGAGAAAATGAGTGAATGAGGGGTGGTATTTATAGGATTCGAAGAGGCACGGTCTGGCCGAAGGGACGCGACCATTGGGCCGAAGGGGCACAACTTGGCCCAACCGGTGCAAGTGAATGGGCGCGAGTTGGAGATCCAACACGTGGCCAGGCCAGGACACGCGCGCTCGGCCGAGAGCTGAGCTGGTCCAAGCTGGAGCTGGACTGGACCGGGAAAACGCGCTTGGGCCGAGAGCTAAATGGGCTGGTCCTTAATAAAAGTTTATCCCAAAAAGATTACGTCTGAGGCCCAAGACATTCGACCCATCGGCCCGACCCGTGTCGTGCTGAGCCGGCCGGCGGTGGCGCGCGCGTGTGGTTCTCCTCTCTTACTTCCACCATGCATAGTGTTCTTTTGCTACTCACTTGTAAACATACCATGAGTACTCTCTATATATACCACTTAGAATCATTTTTCCCAAGCAACGTGGGACAAAATAACTTTAGTTAATTTTGTTGACTTTTAGTGTGTTCAAGTAACACACTTTGATCTCATATTTCTCATTCAATATAACTTCACATTTAGCATGTGCTTCAAAATTATAGTCCAAACTACAACCTATTCAATGCAAGCATAATCCGGCGATTACGGGCAACGACCTTGCCGGAAAACTCGCCGGAAAAGTGACAAAAGTCATTTGTCATTATTTGAGTTCCAACAACAACTTCTTAGATCTTTTCCAACATCTTCATATCATGCACAACAAGAAGCAATTCAAGAACTTGAAACATCAAAAATCAAGATTTTAGATTCGGAAAACACAAAAAAAAATGGCTTTGGGATCTGTAACAAGAAGAAAGAAAGAAACTTCAATACCAAAAGGGTTTCTTGCAGTATAAGTTGGTAAAAGCCAGAAGATGAAGCAAAGACACATTGTGTTTCCATTTTCTTACTTGAACCAGACATTGTTTCAAGCTCTCACTATATAACTTATCAGATTCAAGGATGATATGATTCATCATCTCAAGAAGAAGAAAGTTTTAACATTGACACATAATTTTTTCATTTTTCTGAAAGATTTGATCATTAAGATATAAATTCCACCGTAAATGCTAAGATTTGGAATGAGACAAATAATTAACGATCATATACTGCAAAATCTAAAAAGATGTTTCATGTTTCTACATTATCAGAAAATTAGGGGTGGGCATTCGGTTTTCGGTTCGGGTTCGGTTCGGGTAATTCGGATTTCGGGTTAGGGGCATATAGGAACCGTTCGGGTTATTTAAAAATTCGGTTCGGATTTGGTTCGGATCTATTCAAGTTCGGGTCGGTTTTTTCATTTTTATTAGGATAACCGAAAATCCAAAATATCCATAAAAAATCCAAATTATCCGAACAACCTAGCTAAAATCCAAATTAATCCAATCAAAAACCCGAAATATTAGACAAAAATCCATAAATATCCTAGTTACCTTACTAAAAATCTACATTTTCTACCTAAAATCCTAAATATTTTATCAAAATTACATATATATACGGATTTTTCGGTTATACTTTCGGATTTCGGTTCGGGTTCGGATTCGGTTTTTTGGGTTGAGATATATAGGAACCGTTCGGGTTATTTGGAAGAACGGTTCGGTTTCGGTTTTTCGGTTCGGTTTCGGTTCGGATTTCGGGTTTCGGTTTATATGCCTAGCCCTACAGAAAAAATGATCAAAGCAAAACCCGGTTTGAATATAACCAAAGCTATAAAACACCTGACTTTGAACCGGATAAATAATTTCGGCGTCGGTTTCAGGTTAATTAACGATTCTAAACCGGTTTCACTTACAAACCAAGATCAAACCGCTACCCGATTGGTTATTTACCGGTTATCAGGAAAAATATGGCTGGTATTATTGGTTATTTGATCTAAACCGAGAATTTAAACCGGAATCTGAGCCGGTTAGTGTAAATATAGTTCATGGTATATATAAGCAGAGACTTTGTCTGTTAACAAAGCAACCCTCGCAGAGAGAAAAATTATATTTTTCAGTTCTTCGATATTCTGCAAATCTGTCAGTGAGAATCTCTCAATCTCTCTCTCTCTCTTGATCTGACTGAATTTAATTCAGCTACTTCTTCATCCTGTACGGGTTTTTGTTTGTTTTCTCTAAGAAACTTCGATTGAGAAGATACTAGAAATCTTAGTATTGAATGTGATTCGATTCTCGTGCAATTTGAGGATGTTGCATCGATGATTTTCCTCGTTTGACACTGGATCTCGCTTTGAATTCTTCTTATTGGGTAAAAAAAAAGAGAAGCTTGTTCTTCGGTTTTGTAATTCAAGTTTAGTTACTGGATCTTAATGTTTTGAAAATTTTCTGCTATTTTTGGATTTAGGGTTCTTTAATTGGGGAAAGTAGCTCGATTTTCGAGCTTTGGTAGAAGAAGAAGATGGTGTTTAAATCTAGAATAAAATGGATAGCTCTCTTTGTGATGATCTTATCAGTGGGATCTTTGGTTGTTCATCTTTCAATGACAAAGTCTTCAGGTGTACAGTTTATCCATTATACAAGAGATACCCTTTGGCAAGATTTTGATTCTTTGTTAGGGACACAGGTAAAAAATAACAGATTGAATTGGATTATGAGGTTTCTAATCTGAATGTGTGAATGATTGAACAATGTCTTTGTGTTTTCTCTTGTAGGATTTTAGGAATAAGCACTTGTGGCGACCTGTTAAATCGTTGCAGACTTTGCAACCTTATGCCAATCCAAGAAATAACTATCCTGGTATTGTATATAACTTTGTTTGCATGCACAAAATGCGTCTAAACGAGTTCTTCGATGACTTACTTTTAGGTTTCTTAGCTTCTTTGATGTCGAATGCTTTCTTTTCTGCATAAATGCTAAATCATATTCAGTAGTCTTTCTTTCAATTTGTATCGAACTTGTTGCTGCAATCGAAGGATATAAAAGCTATTGTTGATGCTTTTGTGATGAGTTTGCTACTTGTATGAGCTTGAAATATATCGGTTTTGTTAATAAATCCGTACTGTATCTTTGCAGCGCCCACTTCAAAAAACAACGGGTTCATCTATGCAAAGATATTTGGTGGATTTGACAAGATAAGATCTTCTGTATGTATTAGTTGACTCAATATTTTAAGATTCTTCTTTATTATTTTCTGTTATGCATGTTGATAACGTCTCTGCATATTTTCTAGATATGTGATCTTGTCACCATATCCAGGCTTTTAAATGCTACTCTTGTCATTCCAGAGCTTCAAGAAAGTCTACGCTCAAAAGGCATTAGGTACGCTAACTTTTCCATTTCGCTTCTCCTTTATTTTCTGTCAAGGCATGTTTCTTTGCCTTGGTATCAGACTCTTCTTTACTCTAGTGTCTTTTTACAATTTCTGCAGCAACAAGTTCAAGAGTTTCTCCTATCTATATGATGAAGAGCAGTTTATATCCTTCCTTAAAAATGATGTTATAATTGCAAAGGCCCTCCCTGAGAACTTAAAAGCAGCAAGAAAAAGGAATGAGTTCCCACTTTTTAAGCCCAGGAGCTCTGCATCAACAAAATTTTATCTCGAGGATGTATTGCCAAAGTTAAAGAAAGCTAATGTCATTGGTTTGGTCGTCTCCGATGGAGGATGCTTGGAGGTACTGATTACTTCTTTTATCCCTTAGAGTGTTCTAGCTTGTATCTACTGCCATCAATCGTCATATCAAATTCTGGTCATTTTATGTTTCGATGTAAGAAGAAGCTGTTATATTAGTTAAACAAGGTGTTCTATCCTCAACAAAGTTGTCTTGTTTGCAGTCAAATTTGCCAGCTTCAATGGCTGAACTTCAAAGACTAAGGTGTAGAGTTGCCTTTCATGCCCTCCAGCTTCGTTCAGAGATCCAGGTGCTGGGCAAGAAGATGGTAGACAGGTACTTGTGATACCTGCAATATTAGATTTAATTGACAATAACAGGAGATAGTTATGTCGATGGATAATTAGGGTGGGGAGAGAACATTACACGCTAAGCTTTTGTTTCTTTTGATAGGGTACCTAGCAAATAACCATATCTGTGTATCTTAGGTTTGTCCATCTACCTCTACGAACCATGCTGCCCTAGCCTAATGGAATTTTACGTTTTACTTTTTCTAGGTTACGTAAATCAGGTCAACCCTTCCTAGCTTATCATCCTGGCTTAGTGAGGGACAAATTAGCATATCATGGCTGTGCTGAGCTGTTCCAGGTGAAAGTTCTCGGCCTTCTCCATCTGTAATCTTGTCTACCCTATATGTTCAAGTTACATGGGGAAGTAGTTTTAGACAAAGGAAATATGGAATATGTTTCTGACTCTATTCATCCTTTCAATTCCTAAAGGATATTCACAGTGAACTCATCCAGTATCGGCGGGCTCAGATGATTAAGCAGAAGTTTATTTCAGAAGAACTTATTGTAGACTCACATTTGCGCAGGGATAATGGCTTATGTCCTCTCATGCCAGAAGAGGTAGAACCCAGAGCTTCTCTCAAGTTTCTCTATAAATGCTTTTTTGGACACATTTATGTTTGCCTTCATGGTGTCTTCTGAAAGCTGAATCTCTCGCATAAGTTTTTCTATGTAAATGTAATTCCTATGTAATACACTATAGCCTAGCTTGAACATCCTTTATGCTGACAGAGTGCGCTAATTAAATCATTTCCTAATTGATGTTCTGATGGAACTGTGTTGGCTTTTGTAATGCTAAGAGTATATCGGTTTTGTAGGTTGGAATTCTTCTGAAAGCATTGGGTTACTCTCCAAAAGCGATTATATACTTAGCTGGTTCTGAAATGTTTGGTGGACAACGTGTTTTGATCCCTTTGCGTTCGATGTTCCCTAATTTAGTGGATCGGACTTCTTTATGCAGCATGGAGGAGTTATCAGAATTGGTTGGTCCCGAGACACCTCTTTCAGAAAATACATTTGAAATGCCTCATCGTAAAAGCGATAAACAGCTCAAAGAAGAGTGGAATAAGGCAGGTCCTCGTCCTAGACCTCTCCCTCCTCCTCCAGACAGACCTATCTACCAGCACGAAAAAGAAGGGTGGTATGGTTGGATTAATGAGAATGACACAGAACCAAGCCCTTCACCTCTAGATCTTAGGAAACAAGCACACAGGTTACTCTGGGATGCACTTGATTTTGTTGTATCTCTAGAAGCTGATGTGTTTTTCCCTGGCTTCAACAACGACGGTAGAGGTTGGCCAGATTTTTCAAGTTTGGTGATGGGTCAGAGACTCTATGAAAGACCCTCAGCACGAACCTATAATCTGGACAGGTAAGCAAACTTATAACTCAACAATTAAGGAATGTCTATTTGGCTGATACACAGATCTAATACTTTATCTAATATCTCTTTTGTAAAGGAAAGTAATTCAAGAACTTCTCAACATCACACGTGAAGACATGTACCATCCCAACCGTAACTGGACACTTCGTGTGAGGAATCACCTTAACTTAAGTTTAGGTGAAAGTGGGCTTATCAGACAGTCTATGCTATCGAAACCGAGGTCATTTCTATCGCATCCACTTCCTGAATGCTCGTGCAGAACATCGACCCTTGAAGATTCTAGGAAAGTACGAAGTGATGATGGCACAATTCTATACGGAGGTGAAGATGAATGTCCTAAATGGATAAAATCAGCTCGGGTTGAAAAGAGTAAAACTGATGAGAATGATCAGCCTGATGATGAACATGACGACCTTCTCACTGAACAATCAGAAACCGAAGAAGAATTCGCAAAAAGTAAAGTGGCTTCAGCTTTTGACCAAGATGATGAATGGGATCCTAATGACTAATGTGACAAATCACACGATATTCTGCGGCGAATTGTCATTTGATTCTTTCAGAAAAGGTAATGAGAAGCAAAACAAAAGGAGGTTACTTTTTCTTGTTTTTTATAGTTACCGGCTTTTTTTTCCTTTTCTGAGAATAAGCTTCTTAGTTTTTATTCATTTGTTAGTTTCTTACTCTTTTATACATCAAAGATATTGGTATTACCTCCAAGCTCCCTTATGCAGCGAAGGACGGATCATTCTGCTTCATTCTTCTTTAAGGTCTGAAGCAAATGTGAAGCTGGAGGTATCTTTTGTTCTTTTTCTTCATCATTGTAAATCTGATAAAGGTTTCAAATTCAGATTCTTTTGTTCAATAGTATTTGTTTTGACACAGAAACGTTAATATCAATAGAGTTTTTTCATATTCACTTGCTGCTGTCTCTTCATTACACTTGAATACATCATTTTTTACAATGGTGACATTAGAAAAGGATGTTGATTGATGTGATGATATACATTTTTATATGAAGTTTAAACTGTTTTGTGTCAAAAGCTTCAGAAGAAAGGTAGAGAGAAGAGAATCTTTCTCTTAAGCACCATTTCTCTGTTTCCATGGTTTAAGAACAGAGGTAACAGTAATGATGATGATGATAAGTAGGATGAAGATGGCAAAACACATCCATTTTCTTGAACTTTTCTGGCTTTTTATTGCTTTTGTTAGTTGGTTGTTCCCTGATTGAACATGATCTACTGCACTTGAGACCTGTTATAGAACAAAACAGAATCAAAAGCTTTTTACTTATGGCTTCTTCATGAAAGAATAGTGAAGAGATTGTTACCATATTCTCTATGTTGTCTAACATTTCTCCTTGTGCATCTACCAACACAGCCATATCAAGAAACACCTATATCACCACAAGAGATGCAGACAGTGAGAATCAATTCGAAAAGGGGTGGGTATTCGGGTTTGGTTCGGGTAATACGGGTCCAAGTACATAGGATCCAAATAGGAATCAAATAGATTTCGGTTCGGATCGGATCTATTCGAGTTCGGGTCGGGTTTGTTTTTTTACCAAAACCTGATATGGAATCAAATTATTTTTATTCGGATTTTTCGGGTAATTTGGATTCTTTTTCTTGTATTTTGGGTTTCTGGTTTGAATTTTTCGGGTAACATGGATAATATGGGATCAAAATCCAACTAAAACTCGAATTACCCAAACCAGAAACCCAAAATATAACCAAAAATCTGAATTACTCTATAAAATACGGATTATAAAAAATTATAATACTAAAAATCTGTATTTTTCATGTATTTTGGGTCTTTCGGTACCTATTTGGGTTTTGGTTCGGATCCGGTTCGGGTATTCATACTAAAAAATTATAAAACTCATTTGGGTTATTTGAAAATACGGTTCGATTTTAGTTCGGTTCCGATTCGGGTTTCGGGTTCGGGTAATATGCCCGGCCCTATCGAAACTCTCGTGTTTTCGGAAAAATGGGATTGAAGTTTACCTGTTGTAGGTCAAGTAGTTTCTTCTCTAAATCTCTGACAGCGTCATGACGTTCTTGAATCTCAGCTAATGTATCCATTATCTACACAAAAGCCATAAAAATAACCTAACTTGAAATACAAGTAACTGTTACCTTGCTACACAAACAATCAAGTTACTTGCAAATACTAACCTGACCTCTTCCTTGCTCCATGATTGCTTTCTCAAAAATCTGTTCACTGTCTCCAGTTTCAATCAATCTATCAACCATCTACACATCCAAAAACAAAAAAATTATCATAAATCGATTCAATATATTTCAATTCAGAAGTGTAGTGAGTTTTAAGTTCTTACCTCTTCATCAGCTCGTTGACCAGTTACTATCATATTCAAGAATTCAAAAATAGATATTAGAAGATTATTAATGATATAATTGAAATCTTTAGATAGATTAAAAACCTGTAAACACACGCCTCTCTACAACTTCTCTGTATTCTTGATGTATGTTTTGTCTTAGTGTCTGCATTGAACGAAAATTCAAAGCTTAAAGACAACCCGAGCCGGCTATGAGATTTTAAATACCGCAATCTAAAACTAAAAAAATAAGCTAAATTTACATATTTTTTCAAAAATACTGAACCGTTTTCTTAACTAAAATTTTAAATCTAAAAAAAAGTGGTCGCATGTGTGAAAATATCCCACATTGGAAATGTGAAGAGGAACCTTTAGTGATATATAAGGGATATGGACTAATTCACTCATTGCCCATAATCTTAACATGGTATCAGAGCCCGAACACACACTTCCCATTGAACCGAAACCGATCCAGCCCATCGAAAGAGGCCCGATCAATCGAACCCGAAACTGATCCTAGACTGGGATATTGTCGGGATTAATGGTTATACGGGCCATTATCTCGAGGGGGCGTGTGAAAATATCCCACATTAGAAATGGAGAGACCTTTAGTGATATATAAATAATATGGGTCAATCCACTCATTGTCAATTGGTTTTGAGTTGGAAACCCATAATCCTAACAACAAGCTATGCGAAACTAGATTTTAGAACTTACTTGAAATTCAGATATCTTGTCCTTGAACTTCTTTTTAATTGCACTGCAGAATAAAAGAAAAGATCGTGTTAAGTAAGAGAGATAAAGATTCTTGAAATGTATAGCAATAGATTCAAGAAAACCAAAACTTACATAGTAGTGGCTGTTCTTGTTCTATCTACTCCAGTTCCTTTTCCACAACCCGGTTTACTCCGGTTCTCAAGATTCTGTAGAAAATCAATTTAGAACTTAATGAACACAGATCACAGAGAAACAATGTTTTAATCTTTTAAAATCTAACCTCTCGATCAAGTTGTTCGATCTTTCCTTTGATGAAACGAGAGATTCTTCCCACTTCATCAACATCTCTCTCCATCTTTTGTTTGATTGCTACAACACAAAAACCATAAAACAAATAAAAAATCGAGCAGTTTCGTCTAAATCTTGCACACTACAAGAAAACATGCGGTTTATTGACAGATTTATTGATGGGTCAAATTCCGTCAATAATTACTGACGGCATTCTAAAGGAGTTTTGACAGCAGAGTCCATCAGAAATGCTGTTATTGACGGAATTTATGCTGTTAGTATTTACTGACGACATTTGTGAAGGGAGATTTCTGACGGACATATCCGTCAGTAATATGCCCGTCAGTAATATCGTCAATAACTATTGGCGGATTTACTGACATGAGAGCATTCTTGACGCTTTAGGATTGACAGACATAATCCATATCAATAATTCGTCAATTACATATGTTTCTGACAGCTGATTGACAGTTATGTCCATCAGTTTAGCCGTGTTTTCTTGTAGTGTTGGGATCAAGAACTTTACATTTCATTGCAGGAGCTTTAGTGACAGCTTTAGTCTCTTCATGTGCTCCTTGAAGCTTCTTGAGATGCTTGTCAAGCTTCTCATATTGTTTTTCGATTTCTTGAACCTAAACATGTAATTATATGATCTTCAATAGATTTACACATTTAAGACATAGAAAAGGACAAAAATGTTTAATTTACCTTTTGGAAGAAACCAGAAAGTCCAAGATCTCCAGATGAGTTAGCAGGTCCATGTCCTGACTCAATATCGCTTCTATTAGATCGATCTCTTGAGAACTCTGACGAGCCCTGTTCAATATAAACATTGTCACAACATCATATTATCTGATTTAATCTGAAGAGGTTCGGTCCTGAGGCCAAGCAAAATAAGCACAAACTTGCAGCTTATTTTACTTGCGGCTCATCTGCAACATTGAATCTTTGATCTATCTCACTATTTATACATATCTTCCATTGAATCCAACAAAAATCTCAATCTTTTGACCAATTTAGGAAATGTAGGGCAAAAGAAACATCATTTCGTAGAAATCTTGTAACCCAAGTAAACTCAAACCCTATGATCCATCACTTTTTAAAACGTTGCATGGATTTAAACAGAGATTTTCGTGATCACGTAATGTCTAAAACGAAACAAAAATATGTAGTAAAGGAGAAAAAGGAGAGACAAACCTTTAAGAGGTCGTTCATTGTCGGAGAAGTGGAACAGAGAAAAAAGATCTAGCCCTAAAAAATGCAGAAAAGAAACTTGTCAAACAATCAACCAAATTCAAGATCTCATGAAGAAAAGGGGTAAAAATAACCTAAGACGTATAAATAAAAAATTGAAGAATAAAAAGATAGAAAACCTGGTTTTGTAATAAATCAAGATCTTTCTTGTTCTTTTCTAATTTTATCCCAAAATTTAATAAGGGAGAAAATTAAGATGCTAATTGCTACGTTACGGTATAATTAGGGTTCAACGGTTGAGATTTCATCTTTAAAAATTGGCACAAAACAAAAAAGAAAGACAAATTTTGATAAAAGTGTTTACTATTAAAATGCAAGAAATAAAAATACAAATATGATCAAAGATCATAGAATTTGTAAAAGATATTAAAAAGATAGAAGCAAAGTCATATAAAGTTTGAACTACTAAACTCATTTGCAGGGCCGGTTTCGAGATCTTAAAAAAATTTTAAGGTCGCAATCTACAACGAAAAAATAGGCCAATATTGTATATTTTTCCTTTAAAAATGAATTGTTTTCTTAACTAAAATTTTTAAATTGAAAAAGAGCCGCAAGGTCATGTTTGTTCTGCTTAGACTCAGGTCCGGCTCTGCCCATTTGTGATGTCCTATAGATTAAAATGAAGAAGAAGAAAATTGTTCATTGTAATTTTCTTGGTTCACAAGAAAACCTAAAAATTACAAATGGTGACAATTACATTCACATGTAAAAGTAACCAATGTATAAATTAACTCAGATTTTACATAATTTTGAATACTGATTAGAGATGTGAATCCAAGAATCAAGTGTCTTAATAGCTTTTCCAGATGATTGTACTTCACGAGCCAAGTCCACTCCTTCAGCTAACGTTTGAACACAATTGGTGACCAAAAGAGCTGCCGCAGCGTTTAAGATCTGAAACAATGATTAAAACGTTTTGTGAAACATTTTAGCTATATAATATCTCACATCGAAAATATAAAAAATAAAATCCAATATGTAAGCTAAATTAAGATATAGATTGATTCATTCATAGTATTAGGAGATTGAGATTGACGGTCAAGATTGAAAAAAAATCAAAAGAATATCTAGAATATCATTTACATTAATTAGAATATTCTCAATATTTATTCTAGAGATTTGTGTATATTCTAGATTAGGAAATCCCTTTTATTATATAAACATATATATATTTAGGATGAGAATCAATAATAATTCTTCCTAAAACACATTTGTGTTCTTCTACTCTCATCAATTTATCACATCGCCGATTAGTTTTGAGTTAATTAGAAGCTCATAATTTTAATCTAGTATCAAAATTCATTTTGATATGTGGTCCGATTCGAAATTGGTTTCACCAATCCTATCCAAGTCATCGAGATTAAAGTTTAGCGAAATCTATTATCTTGAGGGAGCATATTAGTTTACTGGAAAATACTTTAGAAGTATGTTAAACATATTTTTATTTTTTTAATGAATTTTGTATGTTTTAAAAAAAAATTAAAATCGTGATCAAAGAAGATATTCGCGGATATTGATAAAATTTCTGGTTATTTTTAAATTTTCAGATCGAAGCGAATCAAAAAAATCAAATATCCGGTAAAAACGAAACTGATCACAGATTATGTAAATTTTCTGGATATTCGTTTCGTGCCTAAACCTAATTAGAAGTACGTACGAGAGCATTTGCTACGGACCCGTTTTCCCCTGAGAGCACACGTCTCAATACATTTGCATTGTACTCTGCATCTCCACCTCTCAAATCCTCCATGGTACAACGAGGAATACCAAAGTCCACTGTCAAAAACACAAAAGTGTTTAGGAAGAATTATAATAGACTCTCATAAGAAATAAGATACATGGTACAATGGTATATATAGGTGAATAAATAAATCTAATTTTTTAATTGAGATAGAACTAAATCTAAACAATATATTTAGAGATAATGGTAAATTTCATAATTTAAGATATTATGATATCTTCGTGATTTTATTGATCTTTTGGAATCTTCAGATTCTGATTTGGTCGATCTCTACGATCTCCCAATAGTAAGCTTACAAGTTGAATGTAATTTTTAAAATAGAAAACTTACATGGATCAAATGATAACTTTTCAATCTTGTCTTGAGTGACATCATAAACTAGTCCTCCTCCTATTTTAATAGAGATTTTGTTAGATAATATCTTTGGATTTAGTTATTGATTTTACTTACCTAAAGGACTCATTTCGTCTAGGCCATAAGAGTGAACCACCAATGCTCTTTCCATGCCAAATTTTTGTAGGGCCTTTGCCATTTTAAGGACCTAAATTAACATAACAAACAATGATATATATATAATATATGCTCTTCCTTAACGAAAATTTTGTGAATCTCGCGAGACAAAATAATTGAGGCAAATACTATGGATTTAAGATTTTTAATTGATAGACGTGTTAGACTACCTCCATTGGAGTTTTTTTAAGAAGGGTTTTTAACAAAAAAAATGTTTAAAAAATTATATCCTAAGATACAGTTCTAAAAGTCCTCCCACAAGAACAAGAATCGTATTTTACATTATCTTCATTGCATTTATGCTTTGCTTTTTTTAAGAAAGTAGCAAATAATTAACTTAAAAGTTTTAAAAAATATATAATTAAAATAATGTTAAGAATTTCTAATGGATTCTTAACTAATAGAGATGCTCTTAAAACATTACGATTTAGTAGAGCTCCTTATATAAAACTCAAAACTCGATTTCAGTTGGTAATATTTTAGGACTAATTTGAGACTGCTGAGAAATCAGTCGCTAATTGTTTGCAACAAAAAGAGCAACTGGTTTGTGACTACATAACAACATAGTTGCAAAACAGTCGCTAAAATTTAGAGACTGTTTTGCGACTATATAAGCCGTGGAAAATCAGTCTCTAAATGGTTGCAACAAAAAGAGCAACTTATTAGCAACTACATGACAATATAGTTGCAAAACAGTCGCTAAATTTTAGAGACTGTTTTGCGACTATTATTGCGTTTACGAAGATAGTGGCAAATCAGTCGCTAAATGGTTTTACACAAGATGGTCGCAAAACAGTCTCTAAATTAGCGACTGATTTGACACTAAGTCATTTAGCGACTAAATTTTAGCGACTGATTTTGATAGTCGCAAATCAGTCTCTAAATTCAGTTTAGAGACTGTTTTGTGACTATTTGTGTAATTGCAAAATCAGTGTTTTCTTGTAGTGAGAAAAACCTAAAAAGAATTTCATTTTTTCTAGATATATATACATCATGAGCCTATAGCCTTCGAAACTTAATCCTAACGCAACTAAACTTAGATCTAATTTATGTACAAATAGAATTAGATTGGAGTCATTAGACCCATGACATTCCTATGTCAATTCTATTTAGACTATTTAACATTTCATGTCACAAGAAATAATATGAAACTTTTAAAAAAGACTTACTAGGTTTTCATGGTATACACCAACGACTGCATAGGACACACTAGCTGGATTAAGCAAAGGTCCTAATATATTAAACACCGTTTTTGTTTTAAGTTTTTTTCTAACAGAACCAATGATCTTCATAACTGGATGATACTTTGGAGACATCATAAAACCAATCCCTAATTCTTCAACACATTTCTTTACTCCCTAGAAAGAAAAGAAAATTAATCAATAAGGTGTATATATATGAATATGAAACAAGAAAACTACTTTGTATGCCACAAACCTCTGGCTCCAACTCAATGGCCACCCCTAGTGCCTCTAGGACATCAGCACTTCCACAAATAGAAGAACCCGAACGATTTCCGCGCTATCAAAAGTAGAAGAGAGGCGGATTTAGAAATTTATTTAACCGGAAAATATAAACTTTTCCATGAATGGATGAAAAATAATTGAAATCGATTCTATTTATTTATAATCATTAGAATTTAAATATCTATCATTTATTTGCAAAGAGATTTTACAAAAAGTTTTTGAATTTTTGTAGTTTACTTTGGATTTTGAATCCAATTATTTGTTAATAATACTTTACAACTAGTTATTTAAAATCAATTTAGAATACAAAGATTTAAAAAAAAATAAAAAATAATAATGGGTTGTATAACATTTTTTTGAATAAAAATCATGGGCTGAACTTAAAATCTTCATTGAATAACACAAAATTCTAACTTTTTGTGAATAGATTTCAAATACAAGAACCGATAACATTATAATTTTATAAAGAAATACAACTATTGAAAAACGCTATACCAAGGGACTTTGGTCTAGTGGTTGAGGCACTCCAAGGAGTGTTCAAGGTCACTAGTTCAAATCTCTTGGGAGGAGTGATTTACGCTTTAAACAAGTATTATCAACGGCTGGCTTCGAGCACCGGGAGAAACTATGGGCCAAAGGCTCGGAACTCCCAAGGTTTTTAAATAAATAAAAACTATTGATATTGTAAGAAGAAAAAAAATTACTTGAAATCATTATGTAAAAAAAATTTACTTGAAATCATCAATTCAATAACACCCCTTAAAACTTGTTTTATGGTAGTCGCGTACCGCATTTGTTAAATCTCGAGAGATATACGAGTTTTGGCTCACTCACTAATATACGTTTGTTTATATGAACATATAAAAACGCCAAATTATTTTTGAATCTTACGTTTTTTTAGATTAGGTCCATTTTATGATTGACCATATATGTCCTATATAGGGTTGCATTCATTATAAGTAAAAGTTAAAACCTTTGCGACTTTTGCACCACATGCTGCTGCAAGAATAGAAGAACCAGTTGATATGTTGACAGTGTTAGCTCCATCGTCTGTTCCAACTATGTCCACAGCATCAACTAGTCCTTTCAATTTCCTAGAATGCTTCATAATTGCTCTAGCCAATCCTACAATCTACAAACACATAACATATACACCAAGTTTACTAGAATGTACTTCCATGTCTACTTACCAGAGCCGGTCCTAATATTTTAAAGGTCGCAAGATAAAATAAAAAAACATGGGCCGGTTCTTAAAACAAAATTTTAAAAATAGGCTGATTCTTAAAATGGATCATAATCTCGTGCTTGCTCTCTTTGACCTCAGGACCGCGGCTCTGCTACTTACTTATATTTTAAAAAGCTTTTACTCACTTCTTCATATGTCTCTCCTTTAGCTCTCAACAAAATCAGAAAAGCACTTATTTGCATCTCATTGGCTTCACCATTCAGAAAATACTCAAGGGATGCTTCAGCTTCGTATTCTGAAAGATCCACCCGATTTATCAATGTTTCAATTAACTGCAAAAAAAGTATTTTATAATCATTTATCTCAAACATGCTAACTAAAAAATATCTCAAAAGTTGTCTAGGTCTCTTTTTTTTCATATATATAAATATTTCTTTTTAGTTTTTCTTAGAGATGATGATCTATTTCTCCTTCAATAGTATCATATTGTACTAGATGTATCCAAATTTAAAGCCTAGTGCTAAATAACCCCAATTTAAAAAGTTGAATATCTTATTATCCCATCTCAAATCTTCAAAATTTATAAACCCCTAAAACCAAAGTTTGAAACCATAATTCACCTAAGTACTGGCATGTTATGTCTTAGATTTTAGTTTCAAAAACCAGTACGTAAGTGGATTCTAGTTTTGAACTTTGATTTTACGAGTTCATAAGTTTTTAATATTTGAAATGGAGGTAACCACATATTTAACTTATAAATTAGGGTTATTTAGCACTAGATCTTAAGTTTGGATACGTCTGATACTATACGATACTATTGAGGAGAAATTAGATCGTCGGGCATTTTTCTTACTATTGGAGTTTCTTTATATTAATTATGTGTACTTTTTGACCATAGATGAATCAAAATAATTAGAAAGATAAATTAACAAACAAGATGAAAACAAAACTATTTGTTCTTGATCAACCAAACATTAATAATCAAAAGTCAGAAAAAGCAAGTGGATCAATAATACTAACATAATTGGCTATGATTAATTCAAATATCAATTTATATATCCATCCGATATTATAAACTATTATTTATAATATATTTTTGTAAATTATTCACCTGATCAAATGATTTGATGGATGAGAAGTTGGCATTGTTATAACCACGAGGATGAGCATTAACTTTGTTGTGAACTTCCATATTTGATCCAATAATCCTAACATATAAGTAACCAGGCCAAAAAAAATGTTCTAATTACAAAACGAAATTTTATTGTGATGTTATTAAGGTAACCATATAATAAAACAAGAATTGATGATTAAGGCAACAAAATTTGAAAATCTAAGGGGTGTTATTGGTTATGAAGTTTTAATGGATTTTGAAATCCGTGCAAAATCATGTATTATTCGTTTAATGATTTGTAAATCTTAGATAGTTACAGGTGTTATTCGTTTAATGATTTGTAAATTATAATTGAAATCAAGTGTTATTTGTTTAATGATTTGATATTAGATTTCAAATTCTACTTTGTATTTCAATGGATTTAGAAGGATTTCAGAATTAAAAATACAAATGACCAAATCCAAACATAAAACATGGTATTTCAAAATACAATCATTTTAAAATCCATAAATTTTCAAATTTTCATAGATTTATAAATCCATTAATATACCATAACCAGTAAAGTCTTCACTCGGTGAATTGTATAATATTCAATTTTTTCCTTTTTGAAAATTTACACCGTAATTTACTTTTGCTCTCAAAAATGGTATTCTCAAAAGTACCACCCAAAAACTAGGTTTATTACAAAAATACCACACACTTCCAAAAATACTATATAATTGAAATAGCTTTAAAATTTCAAATTTAAACCCTAAAAATCAAAAATCAAACTCTACCCCCTTCAACATTAAACCTTCAACTCTATTTAGTGAACTCAAACCCAAAATTTTAAATTCTAAACCGTTAAAATTCACTTTTTATGATTGTGGTTTTGTTGGAACATTTGAGAGTATGTGATATTTTTGGAACTTTTGAGAGTGTATGGTAGTTTTAGAATTCGAACTTCTTTTGATAGTGTTTCAAGCAATTCTTCTTTAAAAAAATACACCTTAATTAATTAAAAAATTCGATTATTTTATGAAACAACTCAACGTATAGAGAAACCAATATAAAATTTTCATGGTGTTATCTACTTATTAAAAGGTCAAGTAAACACAATGTTATATACTAACAAAACAAAGTTTCTACTCTATAGCTATAGTTTGAAAAAAAATACATATAATTTTCCTTATTTTCTTGGATAAAAAAGTAGTCCTTGATTAATTAATAATGGTAAATGTAAAAAAGAAAACCCCAAAAATATTATAAAAAAAAACTCAAATTTCTATTTATGCCAAATAAAAACTCTACTATGTATATATACATATATATTTTGTTAAAAGGAAAACTATACTATATATATA
>OVBE01006827.1:0-19276 GCA_900406425.1 Iberis pinnata | reverse complement strand
AGTTTAACAAATTAGACAAAATATTTTTAGTATTTATATCTTAAGAAGAAAAAAAAAACTTAACGTATCAAAAAAAAAAAGAAGAAGCATATTATTATAAAAAGAAGCAACCAAACTCTCACAATTGGAGTGGTATAATAAAGTAGTAAAAAACAGTTATCGAAAATCTTGCACACGTGTAAGCAATTGTGAGCAATTGTTTGATGGGCGTTTGAAAAGCACATAGATCACGTAACGCTTCACAAAATGTGGAGCCAATCGTGACTTAAGTCAGCAACATAGAACTAAAAGAAGAAGAAAAAAACACAACCAACAATCATATGATAAGCGCTAAACTAAAAAAAACACATTGAAGAACAACGCATATTTTGTTAATCACTCGGACAAAGGCTTAACCTTGAACCTATAAATAAGCATTTTCTTAGTGGAAGTTGGGTTATCCGCAGTTAGCAAAACCTTGCCAAGTTCTCCAACTTTGAAGCTTTGAGACACCACTGATTCATCTTTCGCAGTCATCTTCTTCGGTTTCTGAATTATCACGGTGTATCCTTCTTTGCTTTCCGGCACAAATTCTGCTCCATACAAAACCTCCCATCCCACTACTCTTATCTCCCACACAATCGTGCATTTCTGCAAACAAGAGTGGTTTTATGTTTACACAATACAATAATATATTTAGAATATCGGTTCTTTCCTCTCCAAAAGTTGATGTTTCAATATTTAAAACCTCAAATTCGAGGTTTGATTTTTTTAATTGTATATTAGTTCTTATATTTTTTTATATATTCATAAATAATTTTATAAATATTATTTGCTATCATTTTATTCTCTATAAGTTTTTCATCCTTTGAATATAAATCAATCATAACCAACCAAATTCAAAAAACATCTTAAAATAAAAATAAAATATTGATATAAAAGAAATATTACACAGAATTTAAATTTATATTACAAAATAACAACACTACATTAAGAAAATTTAATAGAACAACACAAACACAAGAAAATAAAATTATATAACACATAAATATTACAATGCTTATTAACTAATATTGCATATAAATATAATATATATATATAATGTATGTTTTAGTTAGTTAAAAAAATAAGTTAAAGATTATTACAAGTATAAGAATTATGTTGCAAAATATCAACTTCCTTCAACCTCAAATTTGACTTTTTTTTTTTTTTTTTATTAATGAAAGACAATAAACCTTAAATTTAAGGTAACAATTTTATAGATCGATATGAAAACGTTTTTCTTTTCCACACAAAAGAGTCTAACCTCGTAAATAATAATCTCGACGGTTTGTTTGGTCGATGGTCTAACGGTAATCTCAGTAGCAATATCATCGTGTGTGAAATCCGAGTTGCAGTTGCAGTTGCAGTCGCAGTCGCAATTATCCATACTTAGTCCACCATATTGAACTGGGACATGTTCGGGAGATATGTACCTATTTACCAAAAGACAATATAATGTCTTAGATTTTCAATAACTGTGGAAACTATTCAAGCAAAGAAAGATTTTAGCAGTTACTTGAAAAGAGTTTCCGAAGATCTTGAAGGACCTGCGAAAACAAGTTTGCTCTTTGACCTTTGAGTCATGAAAGGACTAATAATCCTATAGAATGCAAGGTACCACCATGGGACATTGATGAATATCTGATCACAAATTCAACATTTCAGAATTTGTAAAATTTTGGTATATGTTTTTTTTTTTAAAGAGAATAGTACCTGTTTAGAGACAAACTCAGGGTAATTGTCTTGAAGTAGATGAAGAGCTTGCTTAGTGGCAAGCCTGAGCTCAGTCTTAGCAGGTCCTGGAGAATTCTTCAGATCGTTTACTTGACAGATGGTTGAAACTTCACCGTCTACAAAATCAAGCTTCCTTATACTCTTCTCAAGAAACTGAATCCTCCATCTCAAGAACCGTTCTCTCTTCTCCTCGTCTGAGAATGTTTTCTGATAAAGATCTTTGTTTTGAAACTCGCCGTACACGTTGTAACAAACTGGATGATTCTCCTTGTCGTGCCCTTGCATGAACACAACCTTGTCTAAATTGTCTCCAACGAGGTTTTCGTCGAGAAGCTCATCGATGTTGAAGTCAACTCTCCATTGGAGGGTCTTGGTAAGCATTGAGTATGCATCTTGAGGTTTTAAATCTCTAGCTCTAAGGAACTTCAGCAAAACGATGTCGTTTCGAAGTGGCACACCCCATATGGAGCTGGTTGATTCTTGGAGAAGGTTTCGAAACTCGTGAAGAGCGTTTAACTCGGATTCTGAGAGATGGGAGATTTTGTTGGTTTCTTCTTTGAATGAGCCGAGGCTACGAGTAGGAGGAATTTGAATCTTTGGTTTCTCTTCTTCGGTTTCTTCTTTGTGCATCATTACAGCTAGTGATCTAGATTCAGGATCCGACGCTGCAGCTTCTAACAACGCCGCGTCCGGTGGTACCGGCTCTGTCCAATCTGTTACCTCAGTGTACTTTTTCCTCTGCTCCAGTATCAGTTTGTGTGCTGGCGGCTTAGGCTCATGGTTTGGGTCTTCTTCTTTGTTTTCTTTTTCCTTAAAATCAAATTCCTGCTGCGTCTGAGGAGAGGAAGGTTTGGTAATCGGCATTGAATCCTCGACGGTTGAAAGTGGCGACGGTTGAGACATCCTGTTGAATAAGAAAGAGACAGAGAGAGAGTCTTAAGCGTGGTTTTTCAGATAGACAATGGTCAAACAAGGTATCCAATGTGGCCCTAAAATTACAACTCACAAAGCTGTCCAAATAAAGTAAAGGAAGGTTTTACCCTTTCTATAATGCAACACAACAAGTATCCATTTCAAATTATGATTTTTTGTGACTCTCGATATTGGAACTAGGGTGGCCATTCAGGTTTTCAAGTCGGATACACATGTCCAAATTTTCAGATTCGGAGTGGCTCATATCGTGTTTGGATTTAACTCCGGATCGTATCGAGTCAACACTATGAGAATCTATTTATATATGAAATTTTTAGATTTTAATAGGTTCGGGTAAAGGAAGCTTGTATGTACCCAAAATTGATTAAATAACATAAAATCTATAAAATTAACCAAAACCGAAAACTAATAAAAATACGCGAATTTGTGTTCACAAATAATGTTCCAAATAATAATACACAAAAAAAAATGCTACTATAAGAGAAGTTGAATAACAAAATGTTTCTTAATATAAATTTTGAAATTCGCATACAAGTCGAAATTGCAAAGTATATTTTTTAATTTAATACTTTATTTTGGTTTTTCAGATACTTAATTGGAATATCATGTCGGATCGATTCGGGTGCCCAAAAAATATTAACCTAAAATTTAATTAGATAATTGATATTTTTGGGTCAGATTTCGTTCAAAGTTTTTGGGTCGGGTTTAACTCGGGTCTGGGGAAATATGTTAGGCCTAATTGTAACATTGATACATATTTTTAACATTTTCGTATTAAGTAAATATTTATTTTTTGTTATTGTACGGCTCCACATGTATGATGATGCGAGTAAGCCATGCCTCTTTGACCAGGTCCCACATATATGCCACACGAATATTTTTTGAAATTTAAATTATAGGTATAAATAATCCGAATAAGGTGGAATATGCGTACGATAATCAAACTATTCCATATATCATGTGCATTCTTAACATATAAGATGCTTTAGCCAATTGATTTTGAAGTAGATTTCATGAGTTAAGATCGTACCAAATCGTTGTATCTTGACCAGCATATTCATCAAATGTTCACAATCAGTTCGAATGGTCCCTTCAACAAAACCAAACTTATTTTTTTCATTTAACGTCATTCACGTTAGTAATTCCCATGAATTGTAGTATGCGATTCCGTCAAGACGACATAAAATCAAAGAATTGTGGAATTAAAATTTGAACATGTGATAATGACCAATGTTTCGGCTTGTTTTTCGGTGAAAAAAATCATCGGAATGTCTGGATTGTGGGTGAATCGAAAATCATGTAATGAGCACTATAAAATAGAATATTCATTTGTCAAATTTGAGTGTAATTTGAATGAAAAATGAAGATAAAAAGAGAATAACTTCAACATGCAAATGTTAACTTAGTATTGACTAAGTGAAACACGTGTAAAATATCTCATATTGGAATTGATATAAATGAGATAAGACATGCTTAAATTCAAAAAAATTGAGTATACTATAATGTATGGAAGAGATGAGCCACACACAAACATGCCGCCTCCAACTAACTAACTCAGCAAGGTGCAGACGCAGACCCGAACCTTGGATTGTTGGCTCTTTGGGGAATGGGCTGAAGGCCCAATAAAAATTAATCCTTCTAGTTTTTGGAAAAATCTTGATGGGTAATTTTTTGTTTTTTATCAATATTTTTCTAGTTATACGATTATGTTATTACTAAAAATGTTAAAATAAATAAACTATTATTAATATACTATTAGATGACAAAATACACTATTATCAATTCAAATTGTATAATGATAAACTATATATAATTATTATTCATCAATAGAAATGAACATAAGTTTGAGAAAATTAGGTGGGTGTACATTGCGTTTTATAATTAGATTCTCGGTAATAATACACATATGATATCTCCACGCTGTCCTTCGGTGATGTAGACGCGCTAGGAGAAAAAAGCGTAGCTTCCAACTGTCTCTGATTGAGAATTCAGGCAGCTCTGTCAATCACTGATGTCGTCTCCATCCATCATAACCGTATCGTAACAAAATAAANTCCCCCCCCCCCCAAAAAAAAAAAAACAACAGAGGTCATACCGGGATTTATATATTAGCCATAGTAAGCTAGGTATTTGTCTTTAGAGACAAAAATCGACTATGATGGATGGTATACCAAACACGGCGCGGGTGGATGGAGTAAGAAGATTATCGGTTGTAAGTCATATGGTGATTATTAAATTTCGCACTGGTTAACTACAGACAGCGCTGTTTTCATAGAATGATTCGGTTTTCACTTTATTTTTGTTTCTTTCTCGCGCAAATCTGTCTTAGAAAGCCATACTGTGTGTGGCAGTACTAACAAAGAAGATGATGAATAGTAAATTGTTTGGAACTATAAAATGAGCTTTAACAAATGCTAAGTATAGGAAATAATCTAACATTTTATACGAAATCGGAAGCTACAATGGAAAGGGGGAGAAGGACCCGATAGCTAAGTAAAAATAAAACCCTAACAGAGGAAAAACCAAACCCTGTTTGGGAATATTGAACCCTAAGGTCCGGTAATGGAGAGCCTAACATAGTTTTGATAAACCACAAATTTTTTTTGATATACTAACTACCTGCCAAATTATGTGGAAAAGAAAATAAATAATGGTTAAATCAAACCCTAAACCGAAAACCTATACCCTAAAACGCTCAATAAACCCAAATAAGATAATAGTTAACCGCAACCAAGAGAAAAGCTAAACCCTAATAGGCAACATTATACCCAAAATATTAAAACGTAACCCCAACAAGAGGGAAAACGAAACCCTAATAGGAAACAATATACAGAAATAAATGGATTTTTCCCCAAGCAGAGGAAAAACATAAGCCTAGTAGGCAAAAACATACCCAAAAATTGTTTAAATAACCCCAACAAGAGGAAAATATAAACCCTAATACGCAACAGTATACCCAAAAACTAAACCGGAAATGTGAAAAACAACATTATGTGTAACATCTATATAGTAATGACATTATACTAAGTATGGCTACTTGTTTTGATGATTTTCGGTTGAGTACTCAAGACTTAGTGACAGTTGTGGTGGGAAGCTGGATGAAATTACCAACTGGAAAATGGTCGTTCATACGGAAAACGACAGAGGATATAAAACAAATACGAATTTACCTTGGCATGTCATATTCAAAACTTGTTAATCTGGTTTCCCGGACTATTGATTTCCAAGGCTATTTTATAAATTGATTATATCGTATGAGTATCCTCAGTGGATGTTGGTAGGGGAAGACAGTCAAGTATATCCACAATATGTCAAGGAGAAACATTATGTGCGGGTGTTTGTGCAAATGCATAGGGACATAGAGGAAGTGGATCTGTTTGTGACAATAAAACCCGAGTTAACCAATAACTCGAGGCCTAGTTATTGTTTTTGGGAGAAAACACCAAACTACTAAAGGTCTGCAAACGAGGATGACACAACTAGCGATGAAACGTATAACGACACAAGTAGCTACTACTTTTAGGAATTTGCTATGGAAGTATCAGAGTGAGGAGAGGCATATGGCACTTTTGAACTAAGGACCCTTAGCGAGGATGCAACCAGTTCGAATGAATCAGACGTAAATGCTTTTGAAATTATACGATTAGTAGATGTACCGAGTACCCAAGCTGATAGTTTGTCTACTCCGTTGACTAGAGAATGTGGACGCACATTGCAAACTCGTATAGATGAGAAAGGGAAGGGTGTTGTTCATGAACACAATGTAAATTCAGATCTGGATCCGCCGGTTCTGGACATGAGAACATTACATGTTCAGCAAGAGATGGTGGGTAGAGGCAAAGATGTCACCTAAAATGCAATTGTCTGTGAAAGAGGACGCATCTCTATAGTAAGAAGAATCTTTGAAACATCATATGACTTAAGTAGTACTATGAGTGAAGACGATTGTGTGGACCGTTTCAGTCGGGTCATTCCTTGATGGGTCACAAACGACGAGGAAGCTGAGAACGTATTTTTTCCTGACATAAACGATCCAACATTATGTAATCGGGACGCTCCTCTGGTTTTCAATGATATGTGCACGGAAGGTACATATTAACTTAGATGGTACTTTGTATATCGGATTAGGTAGACAAATTATTTAATGTTAGATCTTGTACGTAAGAGTTAAGAAAACATGTATTTTAAATGTGTAGGCGTAGATGGAGCTTTGTTTGACCTCGATTACGAGGGAGACAAGATATTTGTTGGCCGTGTGTTCAAACAAAAAGTCGATTGCAAGATTAAAAATTGCAGTAAATGCCATCAACCAAAAGTTTAACTTTAAAACAGCACGCTCTTCACTCGATTGCATGGTCCTCAAATGCACGGCATATGTATGTCCATGGTGCATCTAGGCGCGAGAATGGATAGCTCTGACAATTTTCAAATCATATCAGCCACAAGACAATCGGAGAAAGTATCATAAATTGGCAACAACCAAAGTGATTGTTGAATTGGTTGCGAAGCATTACTTATGCATAAAGAAGGGTCCTAATCCTTATGGATTGAGAAAAATTATGCTAGATGAATTCCATGTGAATATTTCATACTAGAAAGCTTGGAGGGCTCGGGAATTTGCGATGGATAGGTCACTAGGCTCAGTTACTGGAAGCTATGATATTATGTCGAATTACATGGCGTTGTTAGAGAATATGAACGATGGTAGCAGATGTTACATAGAATATATAACACAAAGTGATGGGACAACACGTTTCAAGTACAATTTCATTGCACTAGGTGCTTCTGTGAAGGGTTTTTCTTATCTTAGGAAGGTGGTTGTCGTAGATGGAATATCTTTAAAGGCTAGGTACGGTGGTACGTTGCTGACCGCAGTTGGTCAGGATGCTAATTTTCAAGTGTTCCCTTTGGCATATGGCATCGTTGATAGTGAGAACGATGATTCTTGGGAATGGTTTTTTAACATATTGAGAACATTTGTATATGATTCCTCTTATTTGGTTACTATACTAGACAGGCATGCAAACATATACGCTGGTCTTAAGAAGGTATTGTAACACAAAACCTAGAAACTGGTAAGCTAATATACGAGGGATGAGATACAGATTACTGAAGTGAACTAATGTTTTGTTACGATGTAGGTGTACACAAGGGTGAGACATGCATGTTGTGTTGTTCATTTGTATTGCAATGTGAAGACAAACTTTGAGCCTAAACTCTTGGTTATCTAATGATGCAAGCTGCGAGATCATACACAATCAATGATTTCAACAACAAATTCCTTGAAATACAGAATACGAACCCTCTTTGCGTTGCGTACCTACTCGATATTGGTAAGATATATGGGCAATTAATTAATAAAATATTATCAGTATGGTTGTTTACGGGTGGATTTGTACAGGTTTCCCTCATTGGACACCTTCTCATTTTCAAGGGAGACGGTATAACATAATGGATTCAAATATTGCGGAGTTGTGGAATAATGTGTCGAAGGAAGCAAGAGAGTACCCATTGGTGAAAATTCTTGAGTACATCAGGAGCCAGAGTATGACGTGGTTTGCTATTGGTGGGAAACAGCTAAGAAAATTGAAGATAACTGTTGCCTAACACCACATGCTTGAAAGAGGGTTGAAAGCAACTACGAATAGGCAATGCAAATGGTTGTAAAAAATATTTGTCCAACATAGTACGAGGTTACAACACAAAAATGTGGAACTTACCTCGTTAATTTCAAGGACAGATCTTGTACTTGGAGGGAGTTTCAATTGATTGGAATTCCATGCTCGCATGCACTCACAGCTGCATCGAGTGTAGATCTTCCCACTGAACCAATGATAATTAGTGAGTATTACAATAATGTTTGGGCTGAGGCATATGCTGAGAAAATATATCCAATACCTTCCGCTGGAGGCAATGCATTAACAGATTCTTCGTTCAGTAAGGGTAAGGAGTTAATATCGCCAAAGGTTAGAAGGCCTTCAGGTCGGCCAAAGAAACTTATGATTTTATCTCGGAGGGAGTACAAGGTCAGGTTTTAGATAGTTTTGAAGTTGAAGTGGATCATGAATATGGTTGATTTTAAGTGATGGTTATTTGCTTTTTCCAGATGGTTGAAAACATGAAGTGCATCAGTTGCCATGGAAAAGGGCATAATAAGGCAAGCTGTTGTAATCCAATTGAAGGGGTTTAGTAGTTACGCGTAGTGGTGAAGGTAGTTTTTTGGGGCAATGGATTAATGGCTGGAAGTGGTGCAAGAATTTTTTTAGGGTATTGTAACAAAAGGGCATAACTGTTGAAGGTTCTCATGTGGTGTATGTATAGAAATAAGTGCACATGATTGAAGTTGTTCGTATATCGGTTTCGGTAATTGGTATATTGTGTTATCTAAATTTTTTTGGTAAGGAAGGCGAATCCCACCCGCTTCGTTGTATTAACGGTATTTGAAAAACTTGTTGTTTGAATATTGTAAGCGACATGCCCGTATTTATCTATGTTGTCAAATATTTTAGTTTGTGGTGTTATGTGAAGTAGGCAAAACATAAGTAATTGATACAGACACTGGAAAAAACTTAGAACATGTTTCAAACAATCAAAGTGAAGAACAATATGGTTTCAGAAAGGAAGAAATAAAAAACGAGTTCAGTTTTCAGTAATGCATATTAAGTTAAATCAGAAGATTGGTGGCGGAGGATCCTTAACAAGCGCATGGAAACATTGCATCCCGTAGTTTATTGTTGCCACTTTCAGGTATTGCTTTCCTAACAACGAGGATTCGTTTATGTGGTCGAGTTCGATGAGGGCAAGAGCTGCTACACCAGAAAGAGCTGAGAAGGTAGAACAATTAGGTTTTGCATTTGTACAATTGTAATAAAAAGTAAATGGAAGAGCGTTAGTAAAGAACAAACTTGTGTCTTCAACCACTACTTCTAATTCATTCCTGTCAATATGAAATGGGTCCAAAGAAATTGCTCCAACTTCAGCGAGAACTCGTTGCCATTTTATAAAAAGGCAAAAGTGTTTACATAAACTTCAGCTCGTGTTCGACCTCTTCTTTGGAGAGCTTGTTACGGTTACAATCCAGAACTTCGATTAACTTTTGGTTGCGGTCAGTTGCAAGACCAAGCCAGTTGATACTTTGAATGGGGATTGCATAATATATAATGTTGATGGAAGAGAACCACTCATGACGCTTTGAGATTGGCAGAGTTGAAGCAAATGAGAATCGAAACTTTTCTTTGTCAACAGTGCGTTGGAAAGATCCCTAAAGACGCTGCATCTTCTGCACCCAAATCGTTGGCAGGAAATCATACCTGCAATTGCGTATCTTTTCTCTCATATGCTGGACAAAAAGGAGAAGAATATTCATCACCTATATAAGAGAGAACAACTTAAAAGGTAGAAGATGAATATACTGACTACCGAAGAGTTTTTTTGTTTATGTAGGAAGTGTTATATGCTGACTACCAATTAAGAAATGATTCAATTACGTTTGGTAGCCATATTTCATTTGGTTCGAATATAGACCAAAACAACGTGTTCTTGATGGGGAGATTGTCACCAACATGATAAACCCTAATCAAAATAAGTTGATTGTTACCATATAGAACAATAACATAGATGTTGAAGATGGTAAAGAGTATTAACCTGGAATTTTGGAGAAGTGATTGGAAGTCTTGGCATTTCTTTGGTGGTGGGTCGTCAAATGCTCTAACTCCATATTGAGAGGGGAGAGAGTAACCTCCCACAGATCATCGTCCTCGACTGTTGGCAAAACGACGGGTTTTTTTCTACGGTGGTTGCATTTTCTCAATCTTGACCGGGTTCGAGTTGCCCGCCAGGTTTTGATTAATCCTCGAACTTCTTCGAACGATTTTTTTAGCTGTTTCTTTTTTCTTTTGGTCACGCTTAGTCCTCTTTGTAGCACGAGTATCTAAAGAATCCTTAGCTTTGGTTTTTTTCAATATCCTCAGTTCTTCTCCTGACCTTCTCGCGTATTTTAGACAAAGTTTCATATTCATCTTCTTCGTCATCTGTCGAAGGTTGGTGAACTGTCTTTGCCTAAGAAAATCAGAAATAAAGTAGTCAGTATATAGTTAGGAGTATAAAATGCACTAATTAGAGGGAGAAGGTTAAACGTAGATGGTAATATTGGTAGTTTATGATGTCCGGATCCATTCACTAATAAAAATGGATCGAACACCAAAATACCTTTGAGGCGGCAACAGAAGACTGTAAATGTAAGTTGTTTGAGAAACCCATATAAATATCTAGCTCCAATGTGCTTTCAACATACGAGAGCGGACAAACCTAAGAGGTATGAGTTCAAGAAAGCTGAACAAATATGGAAGAAATTAATGACAATGTTATTATAAATTGAAGATTACCTTTAGTGAATCTTGAGCTTTAACTCCCCCTGCAGTGATTATTTTTATATTACTTGGAATATGAGGGTTGATTGTGGTTTGATTGGAATCCTGAATCAAAGATGGAGGAACCGTCTCCATCTTCTCATGACGTTGGCTTCCTGAAATATTTAGTGGGAACGATGGAGGATGAACTTCTGGGTGGATGGTGAAACATTAACAGTTGGACGTGTCAGGTATGTTCCATGATAAGGTTGATTTGGCAGACTTTTTCCTGCATCTCGGGTAGTTAAAGAACGTTATTAATTATATAGTTACAGTATACGAACTACATCAACTAATTAAGTAATTTGACTATCAGTAAATTTCAGGATATGTCTCACAAAAACCTGGAACATTAGTCTGCAGATTTTGGCCAGCATCTCCTTGTGATAAATGTATAGAGAAATACGGAGCTTCTATGTCATGCAGTTGTGTTGTGACATTGGCAGGACAGCGAGTATGAGAAGCTTCTAGAAGATTTTGAAAGAAGAACCATATCTGTTAAACCATTTAGTAAATGGTGATTGTTTCAGCTATTGGTTGAATGTAACCATTACTTGTACGTACATTTTCTTTCTGAAATGGGGATCTAAGATTATCCCATCTGGAGGATCCATCCATTTCTTCAACTGCGACGTCTTCAAAGCTCACTTCGGGGTGTTATCACGAACGACATAACAAATGATGTCGTCTGCCCGATCATCGGATCCGAATATATTGTCGCCTCTCGGCTCGGGTGATTTTGAAACATTTCCTTCTTCATCTGACAACTGAAGTTTGTTAGTACTAGACGGAATAAACACTGTCTGGCAAACAAATTGTATAATTACTATCTGTTATTACCAAGTGATAGGGTTTTGTCCCACAGGGTGTTCCTCTCTGTGTTTCTGAGTGAGATATACGTCTTTCAAATTTGTGAACAACTTGTCAATCCTTCCGTCGATATGGGTGATGATACTTCTTGTGTATCCTTCAAAAAGTGGTATTTTTCGCTCTTGAATGAGTGCCGCAACCTTACAGAAAATTAAGTCGTCATCAAAAGGCGCAACTGGTTTCTCCTTTGAAGATGGTCTTGGTTGGGATGATGTGTCATCCGGTCCTTTCTCAGGGTCATTAGCGTCCTCACTCTCGCTATCTTCCTCATTGTTGTTTCTCTACGCTTCACATTACTGTTCTTATGATTCGATGGCATCAACAGCACGCAAACCACCAATCCAAGAATTGATTTCGAACGGGAAATCCTCTTCTATTAACATTAAAAGGTAGTCAACAGCAGCATCAGGTTTATTAGCATCAATTTGAATCTCCTCTACTAACTCTGGTGCCTCTTTACTAAGCAATAATATCATTGGAACCTGTGTAATAATTATGTACGAGAATTAGAACATATTAGAGTGTTTGGTTAGGTGGAGTACCGAATAGATAGCAGTAGTCTGACTATTATAAAAACTGATACTTACTTCACCAACAGTGTTCAACGACCTGAACGTTTTGTTGTTCAAGTGCAGACTCATTTTACTTATAAAAGAAACAATCTCTTGAACCGATGCACCTCTTTCCATCATGGACTGAAGAATATAATTTTTAACAATTGAAGGACAACATGCGACTGTGACCAGAATCATGGCATAGGCAAAGCCTTGTATAGATTTGCTCGGTTGCGTGTAGTTGAAAGGATCTTTCAACTTCGTGCTCTCAACAGTCAAGTAGAAGGATTCCCTTCCCCATGGGTACTTTATAAAATCATCCAGGTCTCGCAGGTGGTGAACTCTCTCTTTAGTTATTTGGGACAAAGTATTCCATCAACAAGAAGTAGTAGGGCTAGACGCAGCCTTGTTTGTCGATCCTTGTACTTTTTTCCCTCTAGTAGTTTTCGGTGTATCTAGGAAGCAGTTGGTTTCTTTTCACCGTCAAAGAGCTTGCTCCAAACATTGTCAAGACTGTTACTCGCTTTACCCTTGCCCTTTTTTAGTTTTTGGAGGCGTAATTTCTTAGCCTCTTCATTCTCGTGAGTGCAATTCAAGCCAGTCACAATAGCAAATTCTTGAATACCATATCGTATAGGTTTCCCAGCAAAAACCTACCAAAGCTCGTTTTCCTTCTTTGTCACTAATTGCTTTGATAACAAGTAGTGTATAAAAACGAGGGAGAATTCGTGATTCTCCATTTGCAAAATGATTTTTGAACTGTGAATTCATTAGGAATTCCAAATCTTGTGGATCTAATGCCTGCTTTATATGCTGCACAGCGCGGAGATTGAAATACTTATTTACCCTAGCTCTTCCACCAGGCTCATGATCTAATTCAAATAGGCGGCAAGGAAGTTCGTGGCATGTATCTTCATCCATCTACACACTGTAATGCGAATGACGCACGAAGTTTATACTCTGATTACTGCAACAAGTATTCAATATACTAGAAACAGAGAAAACAACTTATATGTGTACGCAATGCGGGAAGAACATAACAGTGACATACTTTCTAAACACCATACCCTATAAATAAGATGAAACTGAAACTAAATTTTTTGATAGACGAATGTGCAGACATGCAATTGATAGGAAGACAAGACAATGTTATGAATTCATATGCATTATGAGAATCGAGGTGATTCTCATAATTTGTGTATAAATCCCCAAACAAAAAAGTTTGTGAATAAGCCGTATGAAAGAAGACAAGTTTGTGAAGGAGAATAGTAACTGTCTTGTTCTGTATGCTAATGTTCAACTAATTTCGGACAATATGAATCAGTTAACTGAAATTTACACAATACTTAAGTGACCTTCTGTAAGAAACCCTAGATGTGAGTTCTGTGAATTCGTTTGATAGTTGCAGGAATCTTTCGGATTCTTCCCGACAGTTACTGTTCAGTTCCCTTTCTCTATGAATATGAGCTTCCAAAAATGTTAAACGAAGAGATAGGTTTCAACTTTATTTAACTTTTAGCAGTTGAGGAATTTAGAGAAAGAAAGTAATGGCGACGGTTGAGTTATCTCTCCGAAAATTCGCAGGAAAGAGTAGACGAAGTGGGATTGATTATTGAAAAAAATATTATTCCTCTTATAAAGAAAATCTAGTGAAGTAGAGTAATTGTTATGATATTGCATATATTGTATAATGACTCTGGAGAGAGAGGTAGCATAGGATTAGATGATATTTAGTTAATTTTATGGTATATTTTATATATACATTACAATTTCCCTTAAAATAATATATATATATATATATATATATAATAAAATTTTCTTGTACTAAAGAATCCTAAATAATATTAATACATATTTTTAATAATATAATATTAAATTACAAAGTAATATATGTATAACTTAACTAAATATATATTTTATTGTCAAAATTATGATGACGTATTGATTAAAACTAGATTTTCACTCGCGTTATGCGCGGAGGCATAATTCTATATATTATATATTTCATAATAAATTTATGTTCTTGTTATTTTCATTAAGTAACATTTAAAATATTTTTTTTCATTTATGTTATAAAAATTGAAATATGTGTATTGTAATATATTTATAAAAAATTTAAATGTTCTAACTTAATAAAGTTTTGATCGAAATACTGTATGTTGTAAATAAAACTTTAAAGTATAATATCTTTGCAGTATATTATTTTGTTCAAGCATAAGAAAAATTATTATTAGTAAATTATCATATTTTATTTTAGATGTTAATTTTAAATATTTGGAACAAAATACTGTATTTTATAAATAAAATTTTAAATATATTATTGCACATTTTTAAGAAACAATTAAATTTGAGGTAAATTTCATGAATGTGTATTTTTGGAGAAGTGTTTTCACTTGAGTGACTTAGTGCTATTGGTGTACTTTGGTGATGAAAGAAAAAATTGTTTTCTCCATTATCTTTATTTTTGTATATAATTACACTCTACCATTTTCTCTCTCATGATATGTGTGTTTTCTTCACTTTCAATCTTTAAAACCAAATAGTTGATAGTATATATATTCAAAAAAAACTAAAAATTATACCCAAATTTTGTTTAATTTGGACACAGAAAAAAGAAAACAATTTTGATTTTTGTATTATCCTTCCATGAAACCATTTTCTTAATATTTTAACATTATTTTAGTATTCTGTGTACACAATGTTAATTCATTTGACGATGTTGATCATGCAATTTATATACATCATTGTACACATCGCTGTACATAGACTACATTATCATTGTGTACATCTAATAATTATCATGATGTACACAAGCATCGTATACACTCATTTTGTAGGTGACAATGTATACATGTTGCATGATGTAGACAAGCATCATGTACATTCATTATGTATGTGATGTTATACTTATGTTTCATGATACACGACGTAGTGCATAAATTGCATCATCATTGTGTATGTAACACTATACACATGCTGCACGATATGCGAGGTTGTACACACAAGCATCGTGTACACAATGTTGTACACATGATAAATGATACACTACATTGTACATGGATTGAATAATCATTGTATACTCTGAATAATTAGTGACATGTACACAAAGCATCATGTACACAAACGTCATGAAACTTGTGTTTTGTTTTGTATCCAAAAAAATAAATGTTTGTTTAGAGTACAAAAAATATAAATTTTGGTATAATTTTTATTTAAAATATATATATATATATATATATATATCAACTAACTAATTTAAAGGCTAATGATGAAAAATAAAAACATTACTTTTTATCTTGCATATCTACCAAGACAATCAATACTATTTTTTCTCTCCTTTTTAAGGGCAAAATGGTATTTGTTGAGAGTGAAAATCTATCAAAAACACTAAGTCACTCAAAATGATAATACTTTAATGTTAGGTACACTAGAGTCTAATTGTTCCTAAATGAAATCCATACATGTTAACCAATTGAAACAATTAGACTCTAGTGTACCTAATACTAAAGTATTTTCATTTTGAGTGACTTAGTGCTTTTGGTAGACTTTCCTCTCAATAAATACCATTTTACCCTTAAAAAGGAGAGAAAAAGAAAAGTGGTATTGATTATCTTGGTAAATGTGCAAGATAAAAAGTAATGTTTTAATTTTTTACCTTAAATCTTTAAAATTAATTAGTTGATAATATATATATTTATTTTTAAAAAATAAAAATTATACCAAAATTTGTATATGTTACCCTATAAAAAATATTTGTTTTGTTATTTGGACACAGAACAAAACACAAGTTTCATGATGTCTCTGTACACAACGCTTTGTGTATATGATGCTAATTATTCAGAGTACATAATGTTATTCAGTCTGTGTACAACGTCATGTATCATTCATCATGTTTACAGCGTCATGTACACGATGGTTGTATGTACAGTCTCGCATATCATGCAGCATATGTATAGCGTTTACTTACACAATGCTTGTGTACACCGTGTTAATTATTAGATTTACACAATGATGATGCAGTATATGTACAACGTCGTGTATCATGCAACATGTGTATAGCGTCATGTACACATTGGGTATACACGATGCTAGTGTACATCATGCAACATGTGTATAACGTCACATACACAATAAGTGTACACAATGCTTGTGTACATCATGAAACATGTGTATAGCATCACGTACACAATGAGTATACACGATACTTGTGTAATTCATGCAACATGTGTATAACGTCACGTATACAATGAGTGTACATAATGCTTGTGTACATCATGCTAATTATTAGATGTACACAATGATAATGCAGTCTATGTACAACGACGTATATAAATTGTATGGTCAACATCGTCAAATAGATTAACATTGTGTACCTAGAATACTAAAATAATATTTAAATATTAAGAGAAGAGTTTCACTAAAGGATAATACAAAAAATAAAAAACTTGTTTTTTCTTATGTCCAAATTAAACAAAAAAATGTCTATTTATAGAGTATAAAATCTAAGAATTTTGGTATAATTCTTAGCTTTTTTGAATATATATACTACCAACTAATTGTTTTTAAAGATTGAAGGTGAAAACAACAATGTCGAAATCTTGTCATGAGAAAGAACATAGTAGAATGTAATTATATAGAAAAAAGTATAATAGAGAAAAAAAATTTTCTCTTTCATCACCAAAGTGCACCAATAGCACTAAGTCACTTAAAGTGAAAATACTTCTCCAAAAGTATATCTTCATGAACTTTACCTTTAAATTTTTCATAATTGCCTTTAATAAAATACTAGATGATGTCCCGCGCAATGCGCGGGAATATGTTATAAAATCTAAGTTCAAAATTATGGTATTGTAAAGAAATATTTTGTATCATTATATAAATTTTTATAATGATTATGAAATTTGTCGATAAATATAATATATAAATATCAAAGTAAAAGTGTGATATATAAAGTATAAAATTTTATAATCTAAAATATACTAAATATACTATTATTTATTTTCTAAATTGGAAAATTTAAAATAGATAATATATATAGATAATTAAAAATATATGTTAAATTAGTTTATTAGTTAAGATAGATAATCTTAATAATCTGGATTTTATAAACATATTTTAAATTTAAATCTGTTAGTTCATTTTATTTCAAATACTAACAACGTTTAAATTATTTATTTTAAATGTTAATATTGTATATATTACATTTATATTTTTTATACTATATTTTTTTAGAGAAGAAACTAAAGTAAATTTTTTAAATTTAAATGAAATTAAAAACGAATTTCTTAATTTAAAAAAAAATTAAAAAACATGTAATTAATTATAAAACTAAAAAAAATTATGAACATATAATTAAATGTCATAATGAGAGTGTTTAGTTATATGGATAGTGTAAGTGACAATACATGTAAATAATTATCAAATAAACGGTTTTTTAAAAAATGTCTTCCCTTTTAATATATAGGGAATTTTAGTTGTCTCCTAAACTAATGGCATCTTATATAATATTTTACAAATAAGGTTACATTTTAAATAGTTCATCCCGTAGAAAATATTATAATATTTAAATACACTCATAAAAAAATTGAGTATTTTGATGTTTAAGAAAATGTTTGAAAATAGTACATATCTTTTCCATAAATGGTTGAAAATCTCTTATATATGAAAAGGGAAGAGTTTTTCCAAAGAAACTTTTAATCTATACTATTAAAGGGAGAGCATATTTTTGAAAAACTGCTTAAAATTTGAAATTATTACATGAAATACCACTGCTAATAAGGATTTTGAAGAACAAACAAAAAAATGAAGAAAAGGGTATTTTTGTCAAAAAACACTCAGAAATGCGCGGATCTACTGGTGGGTCGAGTTTGACACGAAATTTATTAATAATATAAATCAATTCGAATTGGATAAGAGACAATGAATACAAATTAGCAGTAGTGATTAAGAGTCATAGGGTGCGTGTGTGAGGTAAATGGATCGAGGCTCCAATTTTTTTTAAAGTCTGATTTTCCTGGATTTGCTCATTTTGACATATTTGACCATATTTTTTTTAAATAACTACTCAAAGTTGTTACAAAAAAATTCAAAGTCGTTAAAAAATATTTAAGGCATTTATATATTATATATACTTTAAATTTATATCAAATTAAAAATTTATATGTTTCAAATATAGTTTTATATACAATTATTTTAAATGCCAACATAATCGATTTTGAAATAAGAAATCGGTTTCAACTTTTAGTTACAAAAATAAGAAATCAGTTTATAAAAATTCAATATTCTAGAAAATATTAATAATTTAATAAGATCACGGGTTGGTTATTCAAAAATTTTTATAAAATATAAATTATTATATTTGTAAGTAAAATATAAATTATTATTAAATATATTAGAATATATTTTCATATTATTTATACACATTCATGAAATTAGTTTTCCTTAACATTTAAAACTTATATATCTAACTATTATTGTTCTTTTAATCGTTAAAATTTGAATTTAGTTTGATAAAAATAATTAGTTTCCANATAATTAGTTTCCGATTAAAATTCTTATTAGTTTTAATATATAATTTTATTTCTTTTTCTAAATCGTAACAAACTTATCTCTAAAATATTTCATTATACATTTCCAAATTTAATTATTTCCTAAATAATTATTAAGTATATCTACTAAATTAAAATAGAATCTATTTTGTATAAAGAAAAACTAGGATCCCACATCAGATGTGAAAGAAATCTCATTCATTCTCAG
>OVBE01006826.1:0-19276 GCA_900406425.1 Iberis pinnata | reverse complement strand
TAAAATAAGAGTAAATGACTTCTAAAAACTACTAAAATTCAGAGACATCAACTCCCTAAGACGCCTAACTTCCATGAAGCTTCCAGCTCATTGGCAGTTCCAACTAAGAATCTTTTAACCTTCCGGCGATGGTTTTCCATTAACCACCTGGCTTAAAAGATTCCCAAACTCCTCCTCTAACTTGGAGACCATCTCTACCTAAAAGAAAAGACATCTTTTTCAGCACCTTAGACACCTGATAATTTGGAGGCGCTATCTTTTTTCGAGGGAGCAACAATTTAGCAAGCCGTGAATTATGCACCTCCTTACGATCATTGGAAGAAGGAATCGCCACCATGCCTTTCAAAGGGGAAATAATATCCTCATTTAAATAAGCATCAGATTACCCTTGATTCCTGTTACCATTTGATCCTTAGATGGTTGGGCTGACCGAAGGAGAATGGCCCACCAAAAAGCCTTGCAAATTTCAAAACAAGCATCATTTGGACTTGAAGCATTAACGGGCTGACATCGTATCTTTCTCGAAACCCATTACCATTCTTTGGATTATTTCCTGGCCCAAAAACAGCTAAAACCCATTCCTTTATTGATTGGGTCGACTGGGCCTAGGCTTCTCCACTTTGTTGAATTGATGGACCATTAACATGAAGTTCATCCTCTTGAACCGTAGGCGGGTCAGAGCCAATAACATTCGGTGGAGAGGCTCCTATCGGCGAGTGATGACCAGAGAAACACCAAAGAAGTACTAACCTTCCAGGGATACTCGGATTCTAGAGTTCTCCACATCAACCAATTCGGTCTCACCTAAGTCATCACCAAAGGATACCAAAATTTTGCTCCATTCAATAATGATCAGAGAGATCTCTTACCCTAATCCAAAATTGAATTTTTAAAGGAAAATCCCGATGAACAGTAGGTCGAAGATCCATCGATCATAGTGGAATGGTCGAAGATCAAGAAATTTCTTCAAGACTGCTTATGTTTTAAACCTGAAACGAAAATGTCCGTTACCGGCATTCATCCCATGGATATGACGGTCACAGTTCCACAGAGACGACATGAAGGTAATCAAGGAACGAAGCCTACCAGATTGAACATCAGGATTCAAAACTCGTCCTACCAGAGTTAAATGAAATTGATTCAGACCCGTTGAGTTATCGAACCCATGAATCAACAATGGGCGGTTAAACTTGTCCATAACACTTCGACAAACAGGACCTGACTGGAATGAACGAGAAGCCATTACTGAGAGTAAAAGAAATTGAATCACCATAAGAGAGGGAGGCAATTGTAGAAAAATTAGAGTAGTGAGCCAATCTGCCTAATTTCGAATAAATAGATGATAATGGGAGAAGGTATCGCCATAAAATCAGCGTGAATCCCATTAATCCAGCAATAATCAAGCAATAATCTCCAGCTCATGATCTTCCATAGATTACGCCATTCAAGATCAAAAGGATCGATATGAGCATCGAAAAAGAAAAATGAAATCATGATACCAATCCAAAAAATTTCAATCATCAAGTAGAAAAGGGATCGCCGACATTGGATCCCACCACTGATCCATCATCACTCTAACTATACGAATCAGCGTTGACCAAATCACCGATTAATCTAAGTGGAGAGTCAAAATATTGTCGTTACTATTGGCAGTTTTTTTTATGGTATTAAAAGTTTGATATTGAAATATCATTATAAAACCAAATTATATCGGTTACAAGCATAGCTAGCATATTTTTTCGGATTATACATTTTGCTTTTATATCAAAACTAGAAATTTGGAATTAATGTTAGTAAAACTTTAAATTGGCAAATTAGTTGCAAATATTAGTTAGACTGATGGATTATTCACCAATCTAATTAGCTTTTATAAATTTGAAATGAAAATTAAGCAGTATTGACTTTTGTTCTCCAAAGAGTACATAACTTAGAGAATACTGAGTAAAGCTATACATATAACTCGATTTACAAAATTTTATAATCTACAATAAAATTTGCATACAATAATCTATTAGAAATGTAGATAAGAACCCTACACTTTAGGTATAAGGTTGGTCCAAAGTTTCCAAATTTGGCATGATGTCCTACATTAAAAAGTAGAAAATGTGTCTTTTTGTTCATGTAAAGTTTTTAATAGTTCTTCAAATTATAATTATCAAAAATAAAAAGTTTAAGTTCACAAAATCTTAGAAAATATTCACCAAATCAAGATGCACAGATTCACCGTGCTGATTCACTAGGTCAAGACGCATTGATTCACTGTGTCAAGACGCGCATATTCACCAGGTTAAGATGCGCTAACTCACCAGGTCAAGACACGCTGATTCACCATATCAAGGCACGCTGATTCAATGTGTCAAGATGCGTTAATTCACCGTGCTGATTCACCAGGTCAAGGCACGTTAATTCACCGCACTGATTCACAGTGTTAAGACACGCATATTCAAGTCAAGATGAGCTAACTCACCAGGCCAAGGCACGGTGATCAGTCTACTTGAGACGAGGTGACTTACCGTGACATGTGAGCTGATACTAAGGAGTCGTTCGATTCAATACTGATGAAGTGACTAATTAATGTTCGCAGTCATTGTCTTGTCAATCTGGCTAAACTATTAATAAGTTGTACTTGGCCTAGTCTATAGTAGTATTGAGTTTTTAAATTTTTTCTTGTATCTTTACTTAAGAAACTTACATAAGTTGAAAATAAAGTAATGAGAATTATTCTTCTCATCATCACTCTCTACTCTCATTTACTCTCTCTTGTTCATCGACATTTTCCCACTCATTATTCTCAAATTCTTACATGGTATCAGAGAAATAGCTCTTGTTACCTCATTCTTCCGCTTACACTCATCATTCTACATATTATAATCGGTTTATTTTTCAATTAATGGACACTCAAAGACAAGTAAATGTTATTGTATATCTAAAAGGTGTCAACTACTTGCTTTGGTCAAGAATAGTGAAGACGGCTCTAGGATGCAAAGGTCTTTGGAAGCATACTTAAGTTGATGCTCCAGGTAAGAAGGCGACCAAAAATGGTGATAACGAAGACATCTCAGCCGATAATGATACGTGGTTTCAAGATGACCAAATGGTCTTTGGAATCTTGCAAAGTTCATTAGATCTAGAAATATTGGAGGCATACTCCTATTGTGAGTCCATAATGGACCTATGGACCACTCTTTACAAGGTTTATGGAAACCTAACTAACTTGAACGGAGTCTTCGAAGTCAAGAAAGCTATAAATGAACTCAACCAAGAAGACACAAAATTTACAAAACATTTTGGTAAATTTAGATTTTTGTGGGTTGAGTTAGAAATGCTTAGGCTTATGTCTAAAAATCAAGATACCTCAATGAAAAGAGGGAACACGAAGTATTCGGACTCCTTCACACTCTCAATCCTACTTACAATGACCTAATCAAGCATATTCTAAGGGGTGAAGAACTACCAACCCTAGAAGAAGTGTGCTCTCAAATACAAAAGGAACAAGGATCCCTACGACTTTTTGAAGGGAAGAAGAATCTCATTATAGCAAATCAAGGATCCTACAAAGGAGATCAAAGAAAGAGTTTGTTTTGTGACCATCATAGAAGGAATGGTCACATTAAGGAGAAGTGTTGGATCCTTCACCCTCATCTTAGACCACTGAGAAACAAAAATGGTCCTAGAACAAGATTTAATGGATCAAGAGCACACTATGCTCAAGACCAAAAAGAAAGGGAGTCTGGAAGCTCAAATGGGACGAATCAAATTACGAATGGACCAAACCAAGCCCAAGAAGACAAGAATCTTCTTTGGTTTCCTACAATAACCAAGCCACACATTTGATCTCAAGCGACTTCGTAAGAAAAATTGACCTATATGCCTTAGTCAAGGCTCTCAAGGAGGCCTCCATGTCTGGTAATGTGCTAAGTAGTTTCAATGGTGAATCACTGCTTGCTTAAAATATAACTAGACTCATGATATTAAACTCAAGGGCATCCCATCACATGATTAGTAACCCAAATTTAGTTAGTGGTCTAGAACCAGCTTTTGCTCATGTTATAATTGCAAATGGGGACAAGGTTCCCATAAAGAGCATTGGTAGTCTCAAGCTTTTTGATAAAGAATCAAAAAGCTTTCTTTATGTCCACATTTACTTCAAATCTAGTATCAATTAAGAGAATTACTAATTATTTAAATTGCAATGCTATTTTTGGACCTAATGCAGTTTCATTTCAGGATATTGAATCAAGCAAGGTGTTTATTACCGGAGAAACCAAGGATGGGTTTTATATTCTTAGAGACAACAAGCTCATTTCTCATTTATCTTATGTTTTTCATCATATTTTGATAATACTACTAATTTGTTATGACATGCTAGATTAGGGCACCCTCATGTTAGAACTTTAAGACTATTGTTGCCTAGTTTTTTATGGATCATTATGATTTTGAATCTTGTATACTCGGTAAACATTTTAGATCCGTGTTTACTAAGTTTACAACCATGCATGAAAAATGCTTTGATTTAATTCCCTCTGATGTTAGGACTTCTCCTTGCGAATATAGAGAGCACCATAAATACTTTGTGAATTTTATTGATGAAAAATCCAAGTACATTTGGCTAATGCTTTTGCATTCCAAAGATAGAGTTGTTAAGCTTTTCAAAAGTTTCAAGTATACATCTCTAACCACTTTAATGCCTCTATTAAAATTTTTAGATCCGATAATGGAGGAGAGTATACGATCCATGTGTTTAAACACCACCTAGATAAGCATAATATTCTTCATCAAACAAGTTGCCCCTACACCCTTCAACAAAACGGAGTGGCCGAGAGAAAGAATAAACACCTCATGGAGGTTACAAGATCTATGATGTTCCATACAGATGTCCCAAAGAAGTTTTGGAGTGATGATGTAGTCACCACGTGCTACGTGATTAATAGGACTCCTACGAAAGTCTTCATTGACATATCACCCTATGAGGTATTAAACAAAACACCTCCTCCAGTTAGTCACTTACGTGTGTTTGGTTGCCTTTGTTTTGCATTGGTACCCGATGATCAAAGGAACAAGATAGAGACTAGAAGCACCAAGGAAATGTTCATTGGCTATTCAATCACCCAAAAGGGGTACAACTGCTATGTACCCAAAACTAAGAAGATCATAATCACTCGGGATGTGAAATTTATAGACCAAAGGATATCATGAAGAAAAGAATTGGGATACCCTTAAGGATCCCTCCACCTCACCCTCGGATAGAGCCACTAATCTCAAGATGTTACTTGAGAAACTCATTTTGAATATCCTTCCTACGACTTCAGCGGAAAGTTTTCAAACTCCTCAAGAGCATCCAGAAGCTAAGAATGGTGAAACCAATACTCAAGAAGATGATATTCACCACCTTTATCATGAGGGGGGGGGGAGGGGGGGCAACCAAAATCTAAGCCATCCGGATTTAGCACATGAAGAAAGCCAAGATCATCATATGAATTTAACACAAGAAAGAGGTCAAGAACGTCCAGATGAAAATAACCATAACCAAGGATGAAGCAAGCATCAATCTATCCAACTCACCTCTAGTCCTAAGAAGAAGCACTAGAGTGAGGAAACCACCTTCAAAATGGATCAACAACAAGGTCATGGCCCATTCAATACAAGGGGTTTCTCTCTAACTCAATATTCCTTTACTCACCAAGTTTTTTATTGAAAAATAGACCAAGAACAGGTTCTAAGGTCATGTGGTAAGGCAATGAGAATAAAGAATGGAAGAGGCATGATAGTAGGATTTTTCACTAGTTCAATTCCTATTACACTATCATGTCATTGTAGTTTAATATGTGTCAATCCAATCATGTGAAGTTATTAACCATTCTAGATGCAATTGGGTCTACTAATTCAAGCCAAGTAAATTAAAAAGGGTTAACTAACATTCCTACACAAACAGAATAAACTGAAAGTAAAAACACAGAACATAAGAACTATCATGCATGAACAAAAACTAAAGAGTAAACAGCAAGTAAACTAATAGCAGACGAGAAGATGGTATTAAAATGCAAACAAGAAAAACAGCTCCTAAGGATGGGGCTAATTGATCAGTGATCCTCCTTGACCTATCTAGATACTTAACACACCTCAAGAAAGAGCTAATTCCTAGACAACATATTCAAAAACAATCAAATTCAATCTCTTGATAGATGATCTCAAACTAAGCACTATCCAGAACTAACTCTCCTTAACGGAACACTACCTAGCATGGATGAAGAAACAATCTGTTCAAGTCAATAAACACCTTAAACAACCAATCTCTTGGGTTAGGAATGTAAATCTCTAAAATCACTTTTTTAGACATTTCATCAAACACCTTTTGCGTGAGGAAATACCTAAGATCAAATTTCAATTGGTCAGAGAGAAATAAGCATTAAGAACAATGAAACAGAAGCGGTCTATGAATAATGAAGCTTAAACATGTAGGAGAATCAATGAATAAGCACCAATCTACCTCATCATTAGAAACCACTAAAACTACTCACTACTCATGATGATCACCAAATCAGAAAACATAGAAAACAAAACTACTAAGCAAATCATTAAGATAAAACCCTTAAGAACAGTAAGAACATAAAGATCAGAAACCCAGAAGATGATGATCAAGAGAAGCAAGAACAAAAACCCAGAAAACAGTAAGCGGAAACCCGAAAAATGATGATCAAAACCAGAAAATGAAATGAAAGATCAACATGCACCAAATAATCATGACCCTTAATCTAAAACAAACATAAATAAAAAAAATCATAAACAAAAACTTGATTTAATGAAATATATTGGTTTGGTCATCCAAGAACATTCAAAGGTAAAAACAGAGAGAAAAATCTAAAAGAAGAACATAAAATAAAGCATAAAAAATGCATAAGTTCAAGTGGAGGCGTGTTTAGTGTTTATATAGTGGTTTAGGAAAACCCTAACCCACTAAAAGATAAATGATTAAAATCTGCATGGTTTAATTTGAGCAGGTGATCGAGTCAGTTTAGCTCAGGTCATCGAGTCGAGATTTGGGTGAGATCGAGCCCGACTCTGGTTGTGATCGAGTCGGGGCTTGTGTTATGATCGATTCCACTTGGCCAGGTGATCGAGTCCACTTGGCCGTCATCGAGTTTGTTTCATCGAGTTCATCTAGGCGTCATCGAGTTTGTCTGATCGAGTTCATCTGGGCGTCATCGAGTTTGTCTGATCGAGTTCATATGGGCGTGATCGAGTTCATATGGGCGTGATCGAGTTCATCTGATCGAGTCCATTGGGGGTGATCGAATTCATCTGATCGAGTTGGCTGCAGCTCTGATCGAGTTGGTTGCAGCTTCTGCTTCTCCTTCTTCAACTTGTCCATGATGTTCTGAAAGTTCACAAAGTACCTTAAAAATCTCCAAAATGCAACATGTATGCAATGCTAATGCAAAATTATCCTAAACATGCAAAGTTTCTAAGAAATTCTACTAACGCAACCTATTGACAACATAACAAACCTAAAAATGATGATAAATTCACTCCTAAAACATGTAAAATGCAGAGACATCAAGGCTATTAAAAATGAATTGGGAGTCATGGAAACAAACCAAACTTGGACTATAGTTGATCTCCCAAAGGGAAAGAAATTTGTGAGCTCCAAGTGGGTCTCTACTATCAAATATAAAAGCAATGGAGATATTAATATATACAAAGTAAGGCTTGCAGCTAGAGGATTCACCCAAAGTTATGGAGAGAACTACTTGGACACGTTGACACCAATAGCTAATCTTCACACAATAAGGGTTATTCTTGCTTTGAGTACTAACCTTGATTGAGGATTGTGGCAGATGGATGTCAAGAACGCCTTCTTGCAAGGAGAGTTGGAGGAGGAAGTGTACATGTACTCATGTCCCATTTTAGAAAGAATCTCTCAGGGAAAGGTTCTCAAACTAAAGAAGGTTATACACGGTCTGAAGTAATCTCCAAGAGCTTGGTATCACAAACTAAGTTCAACCTTGAAAAAAAAAGAATATGTAAAATGAAAAAGTGATCACACCTTATTCACACTCCAAATCCGCGACGGTATAATGGTCATTCTCATCTCGGATGATATCATCATTTCTGGGAATGACAAGGTAGGCATACAATCTACTAAAGACTTTCTTAAATCAGTCTTTGGCATTAAAGATTTGGGAGAGCTTGAATATTTCTTCGGCATAGAAGTGTGTAGGTCTAAGGGAGGACTGTTTTTATGCCAAAGGAAGTATACACTCGATTTCCTTAGTGAAACAGGGAAGCTAGGTTCCAAACCAACCAAGACTCCTCCCAAAGATGGCTACAAAGTCATTAGAGAGGGGGAGCTTGAAGACTAGGCATATGAAGATCAACATCAATATAGGCGTTTGATAGGAAATTTAATCTACCTAACTATAACTCGACCTGATATTTGTTTTGTAGTTAACCAAATAAGTCAACACATGCAATCACCTATGCAAAGACATTGGAAGATGGTCGAAATGATTCTTATATACCTCAAAGGAGCTTTGAGCCCAGGAATATGGATGTGATGCAACAAGAGTACAAAGATTGTGGGATATTGCAATGCGGATTAGGTTGGTAATAGGGTGGATAGGAAGTCAACAACCGGCTATTGCACCTTTATAGAAGAAAACCCTGTGACTTGGAAAAGAAAGAAGCAAAGTGTCGTTTCATACTCAAGTGCGGAAGCTGAGTATAGGGCATGAGGAAACTTACAAACGTGTTAACATGTTTAAAAACGTTGCTAAAGGACTTGAGCATTGAAACTAAAAAACACATCACCCTGAACTCTGACAATCAAGCTGCAATACACCTCACCTCCAACAACGTATTCCTTGAAAGAATCAAACATATCGAGGTAGACTGTCACAAAATCAAACAAATGGTTGAGAAAGGGGTGGTCTTACCGTGTTATACAAAGGCAACAAGCCTAAAGGTACGCGAGTCCATCCATTCTAGGCTTGGACTTACTAACCTCATGAAGGAATATAACCTCTAACCACAAGTCTTATGCTATTTTTCGTAGTATGTTCTTATTCCATGTGGTTTTACATACTAAATCTTATAATGAGGTAAGGTTCATGGTTCCAAGCCTAGAGATAGGTTTTACATACTAAAGTTATAAAATAAAAAGGCTTAAGTTCAGAAAGTCTTTGAAAATATTCACCAGGTCAAGATGCGTTGATTCACCCGATCAAAAGGCATTGATCCATCGTGTCAAGACGCGCAAATTCACAAAGTCAAGCTGCGCTGACACACCAGGTCAATGCACGCCGATTCACCGTGACACGATGCACTGATTTATAAGGTCAAGGCACGTTGATTCACCGCACTGATTCACAATGTTAAGACATGCATATTCAGGTCAAGATGAGCTGACTCACCAAGCTAAGACACGGTGATCAATCTAGCTGAGACGAGGTGACTTACCGTGACATGTGCGCTGGGACTAAAAAAGAGTTGTTATATTCAATACGGACGAAGTGACAAATTATTGTGCACAATCCTTGTCTTGTTAGTCTGGTTAAAGCATTGATAAGTTGTATTTGGCCTAGTCTACAATAGTTTTGAGTTTTTAACAGTTTTTTCTTGTATCTTTACTTATGAAACTTACGTAAGTTGAAAATAATCTAATAAAAATTATTATTCTCATCTTCATTCTCTCTCTACTCTCGTTTACTCTCTCTCTCTTGTTCTTCAACATTTTCTCACTTTTTATTCTCAAATTCTTACAATAATGTCCTAAAGTCCTAATTGATAGCTTATGTTATTTGTGCAACGTTCTTGTGTATAATCCGGTTTAATGTAATATTCAAGAATGAAAAATAGAGATTATGCAAAAAGAACCCTGATTTTACAATTTCTTAATTTTAAAAACTATTGCCCTTTAGACTAGTCTAAAAAAATCAAAATTGGAAAATAAACACTAAATGTAATTTAATTTATTAAATCACACAAGGCCAAAAGTAAAACTTTGATAAACACTAAACTATCACATCTTTATTCTATAAAAAACCTCTTATTGATTAGCCATGATAAGTCAGACAGTTTCGATCAAGTATTACAAAAGATGAAGGCTCTATTCATTTATGCATCCGGATATAGCATCCAGATGCAACTCAGGATGTTGCATCAAGATCAACATCAAAATATAGTTCGTTTTCAAATATGCATTTGACATCTTGATATTGCATTTAGATGCAGTTTTGTTCGTTTATGAATATGTAAAAAATATCCAGATACATTTTCTAAAAAAACAACATTAATTTTCACGCCAAAAATCCAGAACTTTGTTTTTCCGCAAAAAACACGGGAACCCCTTTATCCACCAAAAACAAGAAAACATTTTTTTCAACCAAAAACATATTTTCACAAAAAACATGGAAACCCACCAAAACCGTAGAATCATATTTTCCAACAAAAACATGGAAATACGTTTTTCCATGAAAATCAGGTTTTCGCTTTTTCAGCAAAAAAGTGCGTATCCGCGTCTTTGGCAGAAAACCACATTTTTTTTTGCAGAAAATCGAGTTTTCGGCGAAAAATTATATTTCCGAGTTTTCGGCAAAAAATCATATTTTCACGTTTTTGGCGAAAAATCGAGTTTCCGCATTTTTAGCAAAAAATCATGTTTCCGCGTTTTTGGCAAAAAATTGCATTTACGTGTTTTTTGCAAAAAATCGCGTTTCCGCGTTTTTTTGCGAAAAATCGCGTTTCCGCGTTTTTTTGCGAAAAATCGCGTTTCCGCGTTTTTTGTGAAAAATCGTGTTTTTGCGTTTTTGCTAAAAAATCGCGTTTTGTGTTTTTGGCGAAAATCGTGTTTCCGCGTTTTTGCCAAAAAAAAAATCGCGTATATGCGTTTTCAGCGGAAAATCAGATTTCCGGCAAAAAATTGTGTTATGTGTTTTTGGCAAAAATCACGTTTTTGGCGAAAATCACGTTTTTGGCGAAAATCACGTTTCCGCGTTTTTGGCAAAAAATCATGTTTCCGCGTTTTTGGTGAAAATCGTGTTTTCGTGTTTTTGGTGAAAAATCACGTTTCCACGTTTTTGCCAAAAAATCGCGTATATGCGTTTTTTGCGGAAAATAGCGTTTTCGTGTTTTTGCAATCGCGTTTCTGCGTTTTGTTGAAAAATCGTTTTCCACGTTTTTGGATCTAGATTTTGCATCCAAACTACTTTCTTTAGCATCCAAAATATCCAGATTATTTGGATATCAAAAATTAGTATCCCAATTTTGTATCTATATACAAATCATAAATCGACCAAACGAACAACATCTGGATATTTGTATCTGGATGCAGAAATGAACAGGGCTGAAGAAAGATTTGGTACAGATTAGTAATCTAATTACGACCATGTTGATTCTCCGTGTATCGACTTGCTCGACCAAATATATGGCGTGAGCGTAATGGACGGATTCATGGACAGCCACATCATACCGTCCAACGCACTTGCACTCTGGTGATACATTCCATATCAAACCGTATTACCGGTCTACGTTATGCACCAATGTCTCCTCTCCACCATCTCCAAAGTCGATGGTAAGCTATGCACTCTTAGAGCCTCCTTACATTGCTCCTGCCTCTTACCAGCCAGCTCCTATTTCGACTTCGTGTTCTTGTTATCCTCCCCTATGCTATGTCAAATCGGTTGTACTCTTTTTCCTGACTGCTAGTTTTATCCAACAGGATTTTCTAATTGCAGGTTTTAACGAGGCAACAATTTGATACATTCCTATACCTAGGGGATAACTTTAGTTCTAGCTTAGCAATCTATTTTTTTTTCAAAAATGGTTTTAGTTTCCATCACCTGTAAAAAACATGTTTTGATAAATAAATTTAACATTTAATCAAAAAAATGTTCTTTATTTTTCATTGTAGGTGGGAGAAAGCAATCTATAAGCATGGCGACAAAATATGAAATATAAATGGTAAAAATCTAGTGTTTCGAAACATCAACTTGGACTCTCGGTCGAACCGGTAAAAACGATGATATGACGAAGAATTCGGTTCAGTTTTTTCTTAAAAAACTGCTTCTTTAAAACTCAGTAAAACCTAGTAAAAAATCATGGTTAAACCGCAACCTCGGAAGGACCGAGTCAATATACTAATTAATAAAAAATTTGTGCAAGTGTAATTTATAAAGATAATATTTTATTTGTATATAAATACTATTTTGTGTAATTATAATTAACTAGCATATACTATTATTTGTGAATTTATAGACATTGATGAAGATTTCACTATGCCACCCGAAAAAGACGACGAATATTGTAAATGAATGAATGTATGAAAATTGGTTAAAGTGATGTTTTATTTCTTTTTGACATTAGTTAATATATCTTATACTATTATACTAGTTTTTATACTAATACTCTAGATCTTGAAATATTAGTTTATATTTATTGTTACACCTTTTTATCATGTTTTTATTATTTAGTTTAAAGTTTATATCAAAATTCATATAAATTACCAGAAGTTTTATTTGATTTTTATAAAAGATATTTCTATAAAATATATACCTAAATAAATAAATAAACAAATATTCACTAAACTATTGAGCCGCAGTTGAGTCCGGGTTGATCCAGGGACCCAATGACCCGGAAGGTTATTTAGGTTGATCTTCGGGTCGGTTTTCAAAACATTGTAAAAATTAAATATTATACAGTCAGAAGATTAACCAAAGAATTGAATAATATATAAGTCATTTAAATCCTTAATTATGATATTTTTTTGAAAAGTATCCAATAGAAAATGAAAAAATTACTAGAATAATATAGAAAAGTTCTAAATGACTAGAATAGCATACATCATTTAAAGATTACTAGAGCATTTTTAAAACTCTAGTAAATTACAATAAACATCTTTGCTTAGTTTTTTCCTAATTGAGATTATTTTAAATAAAAAAATCTATGTCACTAAACCGTATTCCACGTCAACTGAAACAGTTTTACATATAATTAACGAATCTTCTTTAACAGTATTTTACTCAGAGTAAAAAAAATCGTGGAAATCCTAGTTTTCGCTCTCATAGGATTTTACGATAGTAGGATTTTTGAGGTCCTGAGGTATCAATTCCCCATCATTGTAGTATAGATGAGGTATCAATCCAAATGGGTGTGCACTAGCAATCAAGATTGCAATGAATGCTTCTAAGTCAAGCTAAGCAGTAAAAAGGGGTGGTTAACTAACATGTCCTAAGTGAAATGAAACATGTTGGAGCTAAAATGAAAGCATTAACATAACAAGGAGCATAAAAGACTAAAATGCAAAAACAGAGTAAAAGCAGAGAAAGTGAAAGATGTAAACAGGTGTGAATCAGTTCCTGAGGACTAAAGATAATCAACCAGAGATCCATTCCAACCTACCTAAGCACCTAACATACCTCAAACAACAGTGAGCTATCCATGGACGATAGGTTCATAAGTAACCAAGTCAAATCCCTTGATAAATGGAATCAACCTAAGGAATCACCAGACCTAACTCCCGTTAACGGTACACTACCTAGAAGGCATTAAGAACCAACCTACCAAAGTCAAAAAGCCGCCTAGTCATCCAACCCCCTAGGCTGAGATGCATATCCTAAGCATCTAGGGCGTTGCGTAAAGATACACTAATCTCTGAAATCATCATGATCAGACACTCCATTGAACGCTTTTCGGGCGCTGGAATGTCCAAGATCAGATTTCGATTGGCGTGAAAGAAACCATCATTAAGAATAATGAAACGGNGTATATTCAAACAAGCTTAAGTGCCTAAGGTGAGATCAGGACATCAACCCTAGTCTACCCCATCCTTAAGAACTTCAGAAAACTACTTACTACTCATGGAAACAAAACAGGGAAAATAGAAATTCAACTTCAAAGATAAACATGATGATCAAAGGTTAAACAGATGAAGAACATCAAGAACAGTAAGAACTCAAACCCAGAAAAGCAAAAACAGCAATGGAATAGTAACTACCCAGAAAACGATCAAAGCTTAAAACAGAAGATTAAAAACGAAAATGAAAGATCAACATGCACCAGATAAGCAACAACCTAAAGCTAAGCAGAAAAGTAAAGAAAAACAGTAGATTAGCATAAAATTAAAAAATTCTGGGTTTTTACACCTAAGAACATCAAGAACAACAAAGGAAATGAAAACCTAAGACAAAAACCTAAAAAGGAAAGAAAAACAAGACTTGGGTGAAATGAGGCGCTTTAGGGCTTTTATAGTGTTCAGAGAAAAGCCTTAAATCGCACTAAAGACAAAAACTAATCATTGGCTCGGATCTTGGGTCAGGTCCACTTCGAAATTGAGTTGGTCGGGCCGAAGCGTGTTTGACTCGACTTGAGAAAAGTGCAAGATCGATCTGAGCTGGGAATGCTTGAACGAGATCGATCTGTGTCTGTGCCTGGGATCGATCCATGTACGTGCTTGAGATCGATCCAAGTACGTGTGGCTTAAGTGTGATCGATCCAGGCTGATGATGAGATTGATCTGGTTTGAAGCTGAGATCGATGCAGAAGTGGGCTAGGATCGATCTGGGATTGATCCGGAAGTGGGCTGGGATCAATCCAGAGTTGAGTTGGGATCCATCCAGAAGTGTGCTGGGATCGATCTAGTGTTTGATGCAGGATCGATCTGGGATCAATCCAGAAGTGAGCTGGGATCGATCGAGTTTGGAGCTTGGGATCGATCCAAAAGTGAGTTGAGATCGATCCAGTCTGGAGCTTGGGATCGATCCAGCCTTATGTCAAGATCGATCCAGTTGAGTGCCAGTCCATTCCATGTTAAGTGTTGGTCCATTCTAGGTTGAGTGCTGCTTTTCTGAATTCTCACAAAACCATCTTAAAAACTCATGAAAGTCCTGAAAAATCTCAAAAATGCGTGCATATGCGAATTCTAATGCAAAAGTCCTAAAAATCACAAACTTACTGAAATCAACTATAAATGTGATGTATGCACGCCTAGAGACCTCAGAATTGATGCTAAATGACATGTAAAAACCATGAAAATTCAGAATCATTAACTCCCCCAAACTAAATCCTTGCTTGCCGGCCCTCAAGCAAATAACTCAGAAGTCTGGGAGTGAGGTTTGAAAGTGGGAACTCAGTACCAAAACATGCTGCTAACACAAGTAATATAAATGTCTTGGTTACTAGTTCTAGAATGCAGTTCTTAGCTTGTCCTACTTAAGAACTTTAGCCATACTCATCACAGTTCATTACAGATTAATTCCAATTTCCACAATGCATTCAAATTCGTTGCTTCTTTAACATTCATTAATCAGCAACAATGGATTAAGTCATGTGCCTTATATGAACTCATTTGTTCAAGGACATGTTAAGGAGTAAAGATGACCCCTTCATGCAATGGTTAAAGATTCAGAACAAGGGTTCTGTCTAAAGGGAATGAGCTTTAGCATAAGGCTAAAGGTAGGAACACTTAGATGCATACAGAAATAGAACCCCATCTACCCAATGCTAATGTAACCTAAGTTTCCTGATTCTACCCAGTAAGGAGTCCTAAGTCTACCCTTTTGAAGCCCAAAGTGATCATACCCATTCACATTCCCCATTTTCATCTTTTTCTTTGTTACACTTAGGAGAAACTTGCTTCTTAGATGCTGCTAGCTGTTTCAGGAACCCTTTTTACTTAAAACACTTATGGCCTTAGACCTTTTTGTTTACACTATCCTTTGGGTTTTACCCTTTTAAATTCATTGTCATATACCTTTTCTAATTTTGCATTAGCCATCCTTCTTTTGCATACCATTGTTCCCCCAAACTTTCTACTAGCATATTCTGATTCTTTTTCCCATTCATCTCCTAAGGTTCTTACTTTACCTTTCTTTTTCACCAACTACTAATACCCTTTCATTCATTTCAACCCAAACCAACATCCGAAATTGAATCCCACCTAGCCCTATCTAGTCCAAAAAGCATGGACTAGAACTACATGAGACCCTATTCCTGTAAGTTCGAACCTAACACATTCTACCAAGCTCATTCCATAAAAGACCTTCCCCTCAGTAGTAAATTCAGGGCTTGAAAGAAGGCAAGGTTCAAGGGTGGGGATTCTACTTGGGTTAACAAGAATGGTAAAAGGTAGAAGATAACCCAAATATGTATATATTATCCATGAGTTCATATCCAGCACATAAACATGATAATTATACATTCAAATTCAAGTTCTAATAAATAGAAGCAAACTTCAAATCACAACATGCTTTAGGAGATAAATGATAATGCAAGTTGACATTCCAAGCAAGGTGCAGTTTTACTTCAGACAATTTCAGGATGCATTAGACAACTGATAACCAGAGCACTTACATTTTCTGAGAAAACAACATACTTACAAAGTCCCAGTTTCCTATGCAAGTGCAGACAAACTAAATGCAACTACATGAACACTCTGTTTTTGAAAACGACTTTCAAATTTTTTTTTTTTTTTAATTTTTGTATGCCTTAGATGCAACATTGAAATAAGAAAACTAGTAAACATGATTGGTACCTCCTAAACTCTCTTCCAAACTTAAATTGCACAGTCCCTTGTGTAATAAAAGTTCAAAGAAGGGTTTAGGACCAAAACACAACAACATAAAAAAATATGCTATGGTATATACAATGAAAAGAGTTTGGAGTGCACTGTTTTCAAGTTGAGGTGAAGAGAGTGGCTGAAGTTGAGATCGAGGTATTGTGTGTCGGGCATTGAATTCGCAACATGATCAACCCAGCTTGATGTGAAAAGTTTGCGCTCGATCAAAAATGTGTTTCAGGCTCGATCATGGTTTGAAGTGGCTCGATCATTACCCAAACATGGTTCGATCAAGCATTGTTACGTGGCTCGACTCTGAAGTACCTAAAACACTGAGACCAGACAGAAACTTAAATGCATTAAAAAAAGAAAAACATAAATTAAAAGACTTTATATGTACAAGGATAAACATGAGACTTCCTCCCAAGTGAGCTTGTTTATAGTCACTATGCTTGACTTCCTGTTTAGACTCTAGTGACCCTGAGACAATCCTCCAAGGAGAACTGAGGTTTTTAACCAGGTTTTTTTTTGGACATGTCCAACCACCATTGTTTGGGTTGGATTTGATGTTCACTTTCAACCCCTTCTCAGGTTCCACAGCAAGCATGATTCCTCCATCAGGTAGAGTTTTCCTTTATTATGAAGCTCTTGAGGTATTTTGGGTTTGCATTCCCTTGACAGTGCTTGAGCATCGGGTTGAGCAGAACCACTTGGTCACCCTTCTTGAGATCCGTTGTTGGAGTTTGAAACTTAAAACCATTTTCAGAGAAAGTTATGCTCGAAGTGGGTTTCTAAGGTGAGATGTGCACAAGTTGGTGCTTGAGTTCAGAATTTCCTTCTTCTAAAATGGGAAGTTTGCTCTGGTTAGTTGCTACCCCCAGTTTTTTGGTTTCCTTTACCTCTGCAGAACCCCAAATGCTTCTGTATGCTCTGAAATCTTGTTTGGTTCCTTTATAAACTCATAATCCAGTGAATCAATACTTGAGTACTCGTCCTCATGATTGTCCTCATTCATCTCCTTGATAGAGAATAGCTGACCTTGGATTGTAGGCTTCTTTGTCTTGTCCTTGATGTTGAAGATCATTTTTGGACCATTCCCTATGTTCAACCTGATATTGCCTTTCTTAACGTTGATAACATCTCCAACCGTAGCTAAGAATGGTCTTCCCAAGATTAGGGGATCCTTTAGTTCCTTGTCCATATCCAACACCACAAACTCTTTGGGTATCTCTACACTCCCAATCTTGATGGGTATATTTTCTAGAGTACCAATAGGATGCCTAGTGGATCTATCTGCCAACAATAGAGTTATATTAGAACCTTTAAATTCATTGAATCCCATCTTGTTGGTAGTGGAGAGAGGCATCAAGTTAATGGATGACCCTAAATCACATAGGAATTTGTTGAAGGTCAGAGAGCTTAGTGAGCATGGTAGAGTGAATGAACCAGGATCGTCTTGCTTCTCTGCTATTAAGGCGTTGCATTCATCATTTGGTACCAATACTCCTTGAGTTTCACCATCCTTCTTGTACTTTTCAAATATTTTTGGGTACTTCTCTGTTAACTCTTTCTTGAACTTTGAAGGGTATGGCAACTTTGGAATATAAGGTGGTGGAACAAAGGGTGTTTCCCTCTCCTTTGAAGTAGATAGCTTTTCACCAAGACCAAACTTGACTCTGGCAGCTAACTCTGGGTTTGTCAATGTCAAGGAATTAGTCTTTCTAAAATCTACATTTTCAACTCCATGTAGGCTCAAATCCCCCCTAACTTGAGCAACACTGTCCTCAGTTGTGAGTAGGACAAGGGTGGGAAGAAAAGTCAAGGCAACTACCTAAGAAGATAACATTGACATGTTCATACTCCTTTGGGTGCTGAATTGATTTGCCAGGGTGTTGTCCATTTATGGTAGGACTAGAAACAGAAGTGGAAGTAGACTTGCCCTCCAAAGCAGTAACCCTTAAGTTCAGAGCGTTAAACTTCTGATGGAGGTCATTATTTAAGCAAACAATATGCGTCTTCAATTCAGCAAGTTTCTTCGAAGTTTCCATAGCGTTGTTAGCTTGACCTTGTAGAATCTGTTGCAGCATTGCTTCAACGTTTGAAGGTGCAGCAGAAGGTTTCTCGGTGGGGAAACCTGGAGGAACACCAACTTGCTGTTGCTGTTTAAAAATACCTTGTAGGTTCAGATTTAGGTTCAATTTTAAAGGAAACCACGATTTTGAGCATAGTTGATGAAGGGCTTAGCTTGTTGTTGGTGGTGAGGTGGATAAACTGGATCTTGAGGATGTGCTACATTGTTGTTGTGGTTGAAAAACCCGTTGTAGTAGTCCCTTTGGTTCTGAATGTAATTATTCTCCTCTTGTGGAGCAGTCATCCCACCTTGGAGCTGAACGTGCTCTGCGTCACGTATGAAGTGAACTTGATCCTGTTGTGCAAGGAGTAACTTATCCAACTTCTCACTCAGAGCTTTGAGGTCCCTCTGTGTTTTGGCTTCAGAAACAGTGCTGCCCCATGGAGTGCTATCATAGTCGTCAATATAGTTTCCTTCAAAATGTGCTAAGTTCTCCACTAGCTCCCAACCATCATCAATAGTTTGGTTAAGGAAGCTCCCATTGCTTGTTGTATCAAGTAACTTCCTGATCTTGGGGAGATCACCTCTATATAGAGTAATAAGGAGGGATGCATTGCTAAATCCATGGTGTGGGCATTGCAACATGTACCCTTTGA
>OVBE01006825.1:0-19277 GCA_900406425.1 Iberis pinnata | reverse complement strand
TGATTAGGAATTGATAGTATATCAATCAGCTTCACTCCCTCAAAACACTATTATCACACCCGTGAACGACCTACCAGGAGATTGTGGTGTTTACTCTCTCAAGTACATTGAGTGTCTTGCCCTGGGATGGCCGTTTGATGGTCTATGCGACTCGAAAATTCAGTCCATCCGGGAAAGATACGGTGCTGAATTATTTGAGGAAATACCTCGGGGGTCAAAATTTGCTTCAACAAATCCATTACCACGGCGGGCCGTGCCTGAATATATGCAACTCAAGGATCATTCTGTTTGACCTACGGTCAAATAATGCAGTCGTTTCATTGTTAATGTAAATTTGTTAGAAAATGTTAAAAATGTTAAATATGAAGTACATTTTTATCATGCAGATTTTTTGTACATTGTAGATTTTTGTTGTAGATTTTAATCATGTGTAGCAGATTTGTTTGGTTCCGCATAATTTTAAACACATAAACAGGCCAATTTTATTGATTGATTGAGAACATGATTGAGAACATGATTGAGAACAGGATTGAGAACATTTTAAACATAAACTTCGAGAAACATAACTAACAACAACTCTGTAATAACGTTCTTCATCTCCAGACGGTCCTCAAAAACCTCTGAAACTTCCACACATCTTCTCCAAACTACCAACTTGAGTTATTTTGATCTCCTTCCATTTTTTCTTAAGATCTTCCTCTCTAGCCTCTAGCCTCTGGAACTCTGTCTGGATGTGAAATTGTTTGGCCGATATTTGCTTATGTAACATGCACAACTTGGCGTTCTTTCGCTCGTAATTGATCCTCTATTCCATTGCTTCCTCCTTTTTGCTTTGTTGTGTTGGTTCAACATTACAATCACTGATTTGTAATGCTTGTGTAGTGACTTCCTTTCATTTGCATGAAGATCTTCTACGCCCTCCATCGCCACGACTTTTCCTTTATCCATGACACCTTACAATTGTTAACTACTTGTGAATGTTTTAGAAAAGTTAGGAAATCAACTTATATAATTGTTTCAGATACATTTATGAATGGGAAGGTGAGGGAGTAGTAATTTCTACGGTTGGAAGATAATGGTCCAATCAAAACAGATGTCAAGTCTTGCGTAAATGATGGAAAGTTGATAAACAACCGTGTAAATTTTTGAAAAAGTTCGCAATCTACTTCAGTATTGCATATTTATATTTAGTGTTGCAGATTTATTATCAGTATTGCAGGTTTGTTATCGGTGTTGCAGATTTATTATATGTTTCACAAATGCCAGATAAATTGTCATGTTGCAGTTTTGTTAGCCGTATTGCAGATTTGTTATCCATGTTGCAGATTTGTTAATTTTGTTGCAGATTTGTCAATTGTGTTGCAGATTTTTTTATTTGTGTAGCAGATTTGTTATCCGTGTTGCAGATTTGTTAATAGTATCTGCATAAGTGCCAGATTAAGTTTCAGCATTTGAGTTGTAATTATCGTTTTGCAAATTAAATAATAAGTTGAAAATTTATTATCCATTTTGTCGAAGATTTATTATCAGCATTTGAGATGTGAAACCGTTTTGCAAATTAAATAACCCGTTGCAGATTTATTATTTGTATTGCCGATTTATTATTAGTGCAGCAGTTTTATTATCTGTATTGCTGATTAATTGCCAGAAAAATTGTGTTCTTCCAGATTTCTCATATGTATTGCACACTGTTTATTGAAAACAATTATTGTTCAATGTTATTAAAATGGGAGGAATTCATTAACGCATGTTGCATGTTTTTCGATTATGCTCCGTCTTATGACAAAATGTGCATGTGTTTTCTTTGCGGGAATTTTTATTCTTCAAAGCTATCTCTAATGCGGACTTTAATCTTCTCTTCTTTGGCCTACCCGGTCGAGGCTTAACAGGTGGAGGTTTCACTGTTTTCAAAACATCGGCCGGTATTGGTTCTCCAAAATCTCTAGGCATAATGGGTGTTGAGTAAGAATTCAATAGGTATGCCTTCGGGTAGTATGGGTCACAACAAGAAATACGAGATACTTGTCGTTCCTCTGCAGTTGCAATTGCATGTTCGCATGGTATTCGCTCGAGGTCAAACCTACGACAAGAACACTTCTTATCTTTTAAGTTGACAATATGTATTGATGTAGGACCTGTTACTTGAACTTGATCTGCATTAATTTCCTGAACTGATAGAATCTTATAATATTCCACACGACTCTGCAAAGAAGCACATACAACTTTTTGTACGATGAACCGTAAATGAAAACACAGTTGTTGTCTGTTGTAGTTGTTACCTCTAGCACTTTCTCAATTCCACGGGTTAATTGTGTTTTCAATTTCATTGCATCTTCCCTCCTGAGCAAACCATCTCGTCATCATCCCTCATATAAATTCTAGAAGCCGCACGATGGTTAAATTCCTTGCCGGCAACAGTAATTTGTTCATTGTTTCAGACATGTTGCTTGTTAACAGGTTCTATATGTCTCCCGGGAAATGCACGCGCGTCTATAATTAACAATGAATCAATTGCTCCCTTATGTTAAATCTATCACCAAATCGTATTTTGAATGAATCAATATAGAAACTTCGTAAATGGTGTTGGCGATTACCGTCACTTATGTATACGTTTGACGCACACATCTTCTTCGTTTTCTCTATATCTTCCACCTCGTCAGCACTCACTCCATACTCTGCGAAATTCTCATCCCAGAGTCTATTCGTCCGAATCATCGAAATAATCAAATATTTTCTCATCTAATTCCTCTGTACTGTCTTGTTCTGAATCTTCTATAACAGTTTCCTCCTTTGGAGGATGTCTTCTTTGCGGTCCCTTCCTTGCAGGACTTCTCATTTGCGGAACTTCAGTAGCTCTACCCTTTGAGCTAGGTGAAGCCTTTTCTTTGATCTCAACACAGAGACGAACCGGTCCATCGTTCGAATGACATAAGAACGTTCTCAAATGTCTGGTATTGGTTACATACACTGGAGGTTGATTCGGAGGTAAGAAACTCAAAACCTTCTTCGGTAGCATGTAGCTCAAATTGACATCGTAATGGGTTCTTTGTATTTTGTAGTCTTCAAGTACCATATCCATCAATTCTTCGAAAGTTAACTTCTCTTCAGCTAACATCGACCTAGACCCTCGAGAGATGTAGACAACAAAAATATTCCTACTATTACTATGTGTCCACTTCCCACAAACAAGTATAAATTGAACTTGCGACATTTTGTCAGTTGAATTAACGAATCGAAACTCAGAAATTGAAGATCTCGATGGTGTTCTCTACAATTGAAGATGTCGACGGTCGTTGCATAAATTAAAGCTCTCGATACAGGTGCCTGGAAATTGAAGATGACGATGGTGGTTGAAGAAATTGAAGGTGTCGATGGTTGTTGAGGTAATTGAAGTTTTTGAAGGTGAAGGCGGTTGAGGAAATTGAAGATGTCAGAGAAGGAGATGTACGACCAAGGTAGATATACCCAAGGGGTACTGTTAACAAGAAAATGACGGCGTATCATGACAGTAACAAGGAAGCCGAAGGGTTTAATAAATCTGCAATGTTGAAAACAACTCTGCAATGGTCCAAACAAAACTGCAACACGTAATACATATCGGAAACAAAAAAAACAAATCTTCAATGCTTAAAATATATCTGCAACATTTTGAAAGAAATCAGCAACGATGTCAACAAATCTGCAACATTCAAACGTATTGTCTTGTCAAATGTCTGTTCACCTTCCGCGTTTGTCAGACTTGGTGTTTGACAAAATAATAAACACCTAGAGCGTTTTTTAAGGTAGGTTCTAACCTACTAAATTTAATTTTACTTTTTAGGTACTTATTCCTCTTTATTCAATTAAGAAACTGAAATTAGTTAGGCTATAAAATCCCTTTCGTCTCCAATATATCTTTCGCATCCAAATCTTCTTTCTCTCTTAAAAAATAGATCTACATCCACATTGAGATAATGAGTGCATCAAGTTCCTTGGAATACAACAGGAAAGTCAGGGTCATTGTCCAAAACCAGCAGGGGGTGCAAGACATTTATGCAATGCGTGTTCATTGTCGCATGAGGAAACTCATGGCTCACTATTGCGAGAAAAATTACCTAACCTATAACACTGTCATATTTGTGTACGAATGCCACCGCCTAGGATCAAATCAGACACCTAATTCGGTATTTTAAATAAGACTATTGCCGATTTATTATAACCATTGCAGAGTTATTATAACTAGTACCGATTTATTATAATAGATGCAAACTTATTGACTGCATTGATAGTCGGTTGCAGATTTTTGGTTCCAGATTATCTTATGTGTTGCAGATTTATTTCATTCGTAATTGTCGAACTGATATACGAGTTTTTTCCAGTTGAATTTCGGAGACGAAACAACAATTAATGTGTTCGCGGAGATGGTTGGCGACGGTGGGAATTTAGTTTAACTCTATTTCTGCCTTATCTATGCTTTGTTCCCTCTATCTTTTTTTCATGTGATGATGTATGTTTTTCTCCCGGTTAAAGACTTATTTATGATAAGCGTTTTTTTCCCAACCTTGCAATTTATGTTTTGGCATTGCATGTAATAGCGAGCTCTAAATGTTGCAAAATTTGCACTGTATGCTGATCGTACTATTTCAACAAGTTGTTGTCATCGACAAAATTTGTTTTAATAGTGCAAATAACATACTCTCTCTACATTCTCGCAGCATGTAGAGCTCGTTACTACGTGCAAACATCATACGCAATACCAAAAAACTGCAATGCAAATGGTTCTATAGTTGCAGAGTTATTTGTTGCATTGCTGATTAATAAGCAGGGCAAAAATTATCGTTAACCGCTTAACAATAAGAACCAAGAGTAATTGGGAGAAAAGTTCAAAATAATTAGATATTAAACCGGGTTCAATTAATAAACATAAACATATTTTCATTAAAAAAAGATAAAAGAACATCGAAATTAACGAGGACTTTTATCCCCTTGACGGTCCTCCAGCCCCGTCCTGTTCAAATCCCAGATCCGGGATACCCATCTGCGCCCACTCTTCGTACAACTTCTCCTCCCTTGCACACAACCTATTCAATTCCGACCCGATTTCATAATCAGTTGCCGAGATTTGCTTCATTAGAACACACACTTTAGTGTTTTTGCGTTCGTATTTCACCCGAGCTTGATAAGCCTCATCCATCGCCTTCATTTGCTTCTCCATCCTACTCATCTTCTCCTTGTAATGTTTGTGAAGTTTCTGGATTTGGTGCGCGTTATGGATTTTCAACACTTCCACGTAGACATCATCTTCGTCCATTGTTGCCTACACCAAACCAAACAAAAGAATAGTGGTATGTATTGGGAGGTAATCATAAATACAAAAATTTATGAATCATAGAACAACCTGTCTTTTCCTGGACTGCTTGTTGTCAACCAAGATTTGTTTTCCCTTGTCCATTTTTTTTTGTAAAACCTTTTATTTCACGAAAAGAGACCGATAAAAATTTACTCTTTTGGTTGACAATATTTATAGAAAGTGATAGGTTGTAAATGAACGGTTGCGATTGTTCAAGACGCTTCGTGTTCTGTCACAGTCTTTAACGAAAGCCTTCTTTAATTACGGTCTTCTTTAACTATGGTTAATTATGATTTTTTATGAAGTGGCAGATTTTTTTTGGTTAGACAAAAAGAATTTTGAAGTTCCTTTATAATTGCATATTTATTTTGTATTGCTGATTTGTTTCCAAAACTGCAATACAAAACATTTATGCAACAGTAATAATTATTTATTTAAAATCTTCAAAACAATGTCTGTTTATTCGTCTCCTATTGTTAAAACTCTTTTTTGATAAAAGCAGAATTTAGGATTTGTAACTCATTTTCGTCTTCCGTGTCACAAGTTTTGGGTTTTATCTTAAATTTGGGAGTCAATTGAGAAGATTTTCGACATGGAGACATATAGCTACAACCTTAGCAATCAAGAGGAAGCTCCTGGTTTTGCTCATCACTCAAATGACGAAAAAGAGGTGAATAGCCCCACTTTACCGACTGGAGTGCAGTTCGATGGTACGGACCCTTCCGAATACGGAGCGCCGGTGGCGTGTTACTGTGGTGAGGATGTTATCCTCGAAAGTGCCACTCTCTTTCTGAATGAAGGCAGGTTGTTCTACACATGTCCTAATCAAAATGTAAGTGTAATCAGAGTGTATTGCCGATTTTAATTTTTTGTTTACTTGCAGAGTTTTTATGTATTGCTGATTTGTTTACAAAACTGCGATAGACATATACAACTGCAATTTTAGGGTATTCCTATTTCCTATTTCAGCTGCATACTCCTATTGATTGATTGTTATTGTCCTAGGATGGTGGGTGCCACGTTTGGAAGTGGTGGGACATGGCAATCATTGAAGAAATGAAAAATATTCGCGAGCAGACTGAGAGCGCTCTCGTACAAGAGGTGAATAAGGTAGAACAATTATAAGCTTTGCAAGACCAGGTGTTTAAGAGTAAATTCGACATGGCATATTTGCAGAAGAAGATGAAGGTGTTTTGTGTTGTTATGGTTGCTGTCATTGTATCTTTTCTAGCGGTCTATCTCGTCAATTGATAGACCAATTTGTAATCCAAATATTTTCAAATAATATGTAACTTTGGTTTCTTTATGTGCATGAAACCCATATGTAACTCTCGTTTCAATATCGGCAGAATAATCACCACAGATGATTGAAAATCAGCGGTCACCGCACAAAAAATCTTTGTAATACACTCGAAAACGACGTCGTATACTTTCACGAATATCGAAAATTCAAAGGGCAAAGAAACTCTACATTAGGTGTAATACGACGTTGTATGCTTTCACCAATATGAAAAATCGGAGTTGAATAATCTGCCGTCACAACATCTCTGCAATACAGTCAAAAGGATGTCGTATAATATGGCCACTTCATAGGTACTGAAACGACGTCGTTTCAGTACGCCACTTAGTAAAAATTTCAGTGGGCAAAGAACTTCAACGTTAAGTGTAAAACGACGTCGTATGCTTTCACCAATATCAAAAATTGTCCACGATTTTTCAAAATCGGCAATACAACCACCGCAGATTGTTCAAAATCTGCGGTCAAAGGATTTAGAAAACTTTGCGGCCAATGCGGTAAAGTAAGGCTCAGATGAGTAAGGAAAAAAGTCTGCGGTAACGTGTGCATTAAATCTGCGGCCATTGCAGTGTTAACATAAATCTGCGACCAAAAGGGTTATCTTGACAATTTCGGAAACTGATAACTCTGCGGGGACGACAAACAATTCTGCAAGCAAAAAAATAAAAATCTGTAGTCTCAAAGATATATGCAATGCAAATAAATCTGCTACGTCAATAAAAATTTTCGAAATAAAATCTGCTATGTAAAGAAATCTGCAACGTTATTTAAAAATCAGCGACTAAAAATCTGTAAAAGTAAAAAACGGCGGTGACGTCGACGAATCTGCGGTGACGTAGGCGTGACGTAAAAACTTGCGGTCAAATAGAAAAACAAATATGTGAGAAAAATCGGCGACAAAACAAATATGCAATGCAAAACGAAATTTGCGATAACAAATCTGTAGAAACAAATCTGCAACCCAAACAATTCTGCATTCAAAAAATTTGCAGATTTTTTTCCCTTCAGAAAACGCGGTGGTATTTTCGTAAATACTGGATACCTTTTTCTCTCCCACCTATTTATTTTTTTTCCAATTTTTTTGTTTGTTCATGACCGATGGGTACAATCGGGTTTATCAAAAATTGAGTTATCTCCAGGAATTAAATAAAATGTTGGGTTGCCTGAGCAATTAGTATGAATATGTAGCTCAAAAAAGCAATTTTGTCTAAAAAATAACTGAAACTACAATACTATTAAAATAAAATTTACCATGTTGCTTAGATACCATTGACAATAACTTCTTCTAAGGATCCTACATAACTAAGTTTTCTACATAAAGACATGAACAATTTGTCAAATTAAAGCTCATTAGCCACAGATTTCCTGAAAATTTCTCGTTTAATCTTTATTATTTATTTGAGCGTTGGGTAAAAGAAAAAATAATTCTTTAACAAAATTAATCCCAACCAAAATTTAAAAGCGAACAAATTTATTAATTGGTTATTTTTTTTACTTTGTTTGAAATGTCGAGCTCTCAAATTAAAGGTTGAAAAATATGAGATTAAGATAGTGATTGTTGTTCATGGTGGAGTTATATACAAAATATTACATACCTTAAAAAATCAAATTTGGATAGTTAGAACTTTTGGTTGATTGGGATCAAAGTATCATATCAAATTTTACGTTTTTGATCAAATTTGTAATTTAAAATTTTTGGTTTTGAAACAATGACGGTATATATTAACTCTTGCCAAAAATATTGAGTGCAAAGTATATTTCTCTACATCGTACATGTCACCTTATGAAAATATACTACTTACCGGTTTCTAATCTGCAGTTTGACAGTTCTATTTCACCTTATTTTTGATATTTTGAAAAGTCCATATTTCATTTTGTTTTTCATATATAAGATTTAATAAACTGAGTTTTAAGCTCAAGAACAATGGAAAGACGAAAGAATCAAGAGAAGAAAAGGTTGATAGATTCTCATTAAATTGAATGTACACAGTCTCAATATACTTATAGTATAGTGCAATATGCTAACATAAGTCTATCTAGTGTGCTAACATGCACATGCTGACTCTAATAGTGTTCATGTTTTCTTGCTCAGATATACATATGGATCCATTGGTATATTGCTAGGCTTATAAGCCAAAAAGCCAGCATCAGGCAAAATATCTGAGGTATATTTTTGTTGTTAACGAAAATACCCTTAGATGTTCTTGTAATCTCAATTCCTAAGAAGAATCCGAATGGTCCAAGATCCTTGATCTTGAAATTCTTCAATAGAACAGTCTTCAAAGCTGCTAAATCAAAAGATTATTACTTGCAATAGCAATGTCATCAATGTACACAAGGATTACAAGGTATTTGGTGGTTGTTGTCTTGACAAACAGAGTTGCATCAGATTATGACTGTGTAAAATCATCAGCTAATAATATATAACTGAAATGATGATTCAATTTTCTAGATGCTTGTTTAAGATCATAAATGAACTTATGAAGACGACAAACATGATTAGGTGGAAATGGAGCATTAGATTCTGATGTATAACCCTGAGAACGACTCATGTATATTTCTTCATCAAGCTCACTATGTAAGAAAGCATTTGGAACACTCATTTGAGTTAACTCCCAGCATTGTTAAGCAGCCAATCCAAGCATAAATATAACACTTGAAATCTCGGCCTCTGGTGAAAAAGTTTTATTAAAATCCACTCCTTCTTGTTGTATAAATTTCTTGGTAACTAGTCTTGTTTTGTAGCGTTCAATAGAACCATCTCTTTTATGTTTGATTGTATATATCCATTTTGCAACCCACAATATACTTTCTATGTAGTAAAGATGTAACACTCCATGTATTTTTTGGTTCCATAGCAAGAAATTCTTCATTCATAGCAGTTTTCCACAGTGCAGATGCTATGGCCTGATTGAAATTTTTAGGTTATGTCTCTAGAGATTAAGATAGCAAATAGGATGAATAGGATGGGGATAAAATCTGATAAGATAAAGCATATTGAATAGAATATGGTGCCGTGTGATGAGAAGGAACATATGGTATATGTTTTTTGTGTGAGGGCACAATGTTAGTCTGTTAGGTAACTTGGCTGTTTAGTTTGTCTTTTAATTCATGTAACATGATTAGGGATCAACTGTTGATAATATATAACAATTTCATGAGCCAAAGATGCATATGGATCAACTATAGACTGAGGTGATGCATTAGAAGTATATATTAGAAGTATATTGTGGATAATATGAACATTAATATATTCCAATTAGATAAGGATCCAAATAAAAGAAAATTTCTAAATATATGGGAAATATAGGATTAGACTTAATCTTTTAGGAAATTCCATATTTTATCATAATTAGAAATTCTGATTTCCTACAGGGAATAGGAAACACTCCAGGCCTATAAATATATCTCTCCCTCAAAGGTTTAAGGCATCCGAGAATTCTTGAGCAACACAAGAGAATAAAAGATAGAGAGCTCAAAAGAAGTCTCAAGACAAATACAGCGTTATTTTGAGAGATTATTTTGTTAGTTTTTATTAGTGTTGTAATCGATCCCTTATCTTTATATAAAAAAATAAGCAGTTTTTCCTTAAGTCTTTTAAAAATACCTAGTCGAATTTCTAAGGCACAAGGAGTAGATTTGAAAAACCCCCAACAATTGGTATCAAAGCTCCAGGAAGAGAAGAATTATGTATGGGTGCATGAAGGATAGATCGATATGGAAGCTAGATTTGAGATCGAGAAGTTCTATGGTAAAGGGGACTTTGACTTATGGAAATACAAGACAAATAATTCATACCTTAAGGTAGAGACTTTTCTTCTAAATTTTTAGAAGAATTGGAGTATAAAAGGAGCAAGGAAGATTCCATGGTGGAATCAAAGGGATATTTTTCTAAGAAGTTTGAGTTTTTGGGAAATAGCAACACAAGAAGAGAGATGGACTCTCTTCAAAAAAATCTGACTTGAGTTTTGATTGATAAACCAGTCAATACAAGTCTAGGTTGGTTGCTAAAGGTTTTTCACAAAAGAAAGGAAGTGTTATTTTACACAAAATACACACAAGTCAAAATCCAGCAGATTTCCTAACGAAGTTCTTATCCGGATAACAATTTGATCTCTGCTGCGATATCCTTCAAGTCAGGTAAGGAGGAGATGCTCTAGGTAGCTCCACTTCTAGAGTCTTAACCCCGCAGAGACAGAAAACAAGTTAGTTTTCATATTAGGAGAAGTGAGAAAACTCAAGAAAAAGAGTGATGGAAAGTTACCTGGAGAAAATAAAAAGTCAAGGAGCATGTCAAGTTAGAAAGGATATGCAAGAGGGAAGGGATTTCACAGGTTAGTGAAATCAAAAGGAAGGAAAAAGAAGATCGGATGAAAGGAAGAGCTTAATGAAGCTCAATGGGGTCACGACAAGGAAGAAACTCACCAAAAACTACATGGACTTTGGAAATGAGTCGAGTTGGTCGGCGCGAGGGAGAAGATGAAGCCAAGGATTAGGGTTTGTTGACTCAAACCTGCACATGGGCCAAAGAAGATATGGGCCGAATTGAGTTAAAAATTCGGTTGGGGTTTTGGAAGAAAAGTGCATGGGCCTGAGAAAGAGATGAGCCAAATTTGGAGAAATTTGGTTGCGCCTATTTTGGGATCAGGAAGTTGGGTTAAAGGTAAGGAATTTGCTTAAAGACTCAAATTTAATTTAAATGAGGAAATTAAATTCCAAGGTGGGTGGATTTTGTGGATAATATGGACGTTAATATATTCCAATTAGAAAGGAAATTCTTAAATATATGAGAAATATAAGATTAGACTTAATATTTTAGGAAATTACATATCTTATCAGAATTAAGAATTTTGATTTCCTACAGGGAACAGGAAACATTCCAAGCCTATAAATGTATCTCTCCCTCAAAGGTTTAAGGCATCCGAAAATGCTTGAGGAACACAAGAGAATAAAATCTAGAGAGCTCAAAAGAAGTCTCAAGATAAATACAACGTTATTTTGATAGATTCTTTTGTTAGTTTTTATTAGTGTTGTAATCGATCCCTTATCTTTATAAATCAACAAATATAAACAATTTTTCCCTAGTCTTTTAAATACCTAATCAAATTTCCAAAAACACAAGAAGTAGGTTTTGAAAAAACCCCAACATATATAAATGCTCATCATGATCAAACAAATGTTAATCCTTATTAACATATGCGAGTTTAGGAAGAATTATATTTGAAAAGAAATCTGGTAAATGATTAGATTCATCTTTAAATGGAAAATTAATCTCATGAAAAACAACAATATGTGTGATACTACCAATTTGAGTGTCCAAATACAAGACTTTATAACCCTTATAGCCTAATGGATATCCTAAAAAGACACATTAATCAGCACGTTTGATGAACTTATTTCTTTCTTTATGAAGTGTGCTAGCATAAAAAAAAAACCAAAGGACCTAAGTGAAAATTAATATGGAACCTTCAAAGTAATTTCTCATAAGGTGAAGCATTATCAAGTAAAGGAGAAGATGTCCTATTTATAAGAAAGATAACAGTGTATATGCAATCACTCTAGTAGGTTAAAGGAACAATTGATTGGAAAATAAGAGCATGAGCCACATTTAATAAGTGTTGTTGTTTTCGTTCCACAATAGAGTTTTGTTGTGCTGTATATGCACGTGAATAGTAGTGTATCATTACAGTATTTTTAACAATATCAGAAAAGACCAATTTAGGAGCATTATCACGTCTTATTGCTTTTATTTTTGAATTATATTGTGTTGAAACATGTTTCATAAAAGCTGGAAATAAAGCAAAAACATCACTCTTATTTGTCATTAGGTAAATCCAAGTAAAACGAGTATAATCATCAACTAGTGTAAAGAAATATCTATAACCTTCTATGGACTCAATAACAAAAGGATCCCATACATCTATATGAACTAAATCAACTATATTTAGTGTTCTATGATTGAAAGATGGAAATGAAAGCCTTTTATGTTTAGCTAGAAGACAAACACTACAATGATTATTATCTGAATGCTACTTAAGAAAAGAAGGAGTAGTAGAAAAAAGATTCAATTTTGCAGATGATGGATGTCCAAGGCGATGATGCCACATGTTTCCGTCAATTGTTAAACTTCCACAAAAGAGAGCTTCAGAAGGATGAACTTGAAGGATGTAGAGATTATTGATAAGATCAACCTTCCCAATCATCGATTGTTGTGAAAGTTCCTAAATATAACATGAAGAAGATTAAAAATGTGCAACACAATTGTTATCATGCAAAAAACTACTAACACTAATCAAGTTAAAATGAAAGGAAGGAATATAAAGTACATTGTAAAGTGTTAATGCATCACTTAGCCTGATAGTGCCAATATGTGTTATTGGTAAGCGAGCACCATTGGGTAAGGAAACAATCAAATATTATATAGATTTTATATCCGTAAACTGAGAAATGTTAGAACAAACGTGACTAGTTACACCACTATCAATTATCCAAAAACCAGTAGGTAAGGAAGATTGAAAAGAAGAGAGACATTGTTGATTAAAGGTGAGTATGTGGTTATCAAAACGAATACTAGATTATATGGAAAAGACATTACTAGATGAAGATTGTGGAGCCATAACACCTGTTTATGTGATTGTTGATGGTGAATGCATATTTGTTGTGTCTGAGTGTTGATCTGGTTTATAATGGATTGAAGTTGATCTATTGTCAACTGTGTAACATCAAATTTTGGTGAGGAAACCACATGTTGAATCTGATTACTGTAAACAAGATTCCCTATTATAGTAAAAGCATTTGCAATTGTCTTTTTCTGGGGGAAGTTGTTGATATTAGGAGTTTGAAAAGATGGTCTTGAGTTGGAAGAATTAGATCCTCTTGGTGCAAATGAAGGCTTTAAACTATAATTTTCACTCTCCGGTTTTATAACTTGGATGAAATCCATTTACATGGTAGCACATCTGAACCAAATGGCCTAATTTGCCACAATAAGTGCACAAAGGTCTATTTTGATTGTTTCTAGGTCGATATGTGTTGTACGTAGTAGCAAATTCTGTTTGTTGGGTTAAACTATCTTCTTCATTATATAAATGTGTTGTTTGAAAAGCCACGATTTAGTTCGCCCTAGCCGTTTTCTCTCTAGCTCAAAATCGAGGAGCCTCTTTCTTCACTTCCCTTTGCCGCCGGCATCGGCTCCGGCCAGCGTCGGTCCGGCCCTTCGTCTCTTTCTCTTCGTTTTTGTTCTTTTATTTTTCCGGTTCCAGTTTTTGTTTTCTTAGTAATGGCGAAGATGAAGTTTTTTTTCTCTCGACTATCCCTCTTCCTCACGGTGACTCCTCTTCCTCGCGACGAGAATTTTCTTGGACAGTGAGACCAGCAAGGTGTACTGCTTGGTGGCTCATGTGGATCTCCTTCATCAATAGTATTTTCTCCTCTCAAGATCTTGCGATTTCGAAAGTGGATGCGGTATCACCTTACTCCGGAAGTAGTCGGAGACGGAATGGTGGAGCTCCTTGAAGAGGGATTTCGTCGATGGGAGTGATAATGGTCTTCTCTGTTGCGAGATGATACTGGATAAAGCTCTACTAGCCAATAAGAGTTGCAATAATTTGATTGCTAATTTAATGGGTTTAGAAACACTTCCTCAGCTTCATCTAAAGACAACTGCACCACGTAACAAATCCGTAAGCTCTCTGTTGATATGTGTGGATAATAATGCTGGAAAGTTTCATAAGCATTACATGGAGGTCAAAGATAAGTATGGAGTCTGGGAATGGCCTCAGAAAGCAAACCTTTCATGAAAAGGAAAGTGTAATGGAAGAGTGGGTGATAAACAGTTTGGTCTTGTTCGTCGAAAGGTTGTGGAAGCTAAACGCCTTGTAACAGATGACAAGCTTCACAATTCCAAGGAGTTCTAAGAAGCACTTGAAGTTTTAAGTTCCAACAACGATTTATTTGTAAAGTTCCTTCATGAATCAAATTCGTTGTCTTCACAACATCTTTCTGGCTTTCAACATGTTTCTCCTCATCTAGAGGCTAAGCATATTATGGTATTGAGGCCTTCAAAGGCTGTTGATGCTAAGAAATGTTAGGTTCATGATAGTGGATGCAAGCGGATTAAGAAATTGGCGTCTTCAAAAGTGGTGATTATTAACTTTCAATTTCTTATTCCCTTAGTGATGGGTAAGCCTTTAAAGATTCAACAACTCTCATTTATTGCTTTATGCAGGTCTTTTACTACTTTATGTAGTTTCTTTACTGTTTTCTGCAAATCTTATAATACATTGTCCAGATTAAATATATCAAGTTTCAAGAATTTGTTCACTGAACTTATATTGTTATTTGAGTTCCTGATGACTCTGAATTTTCATGGTTTTTACAAGTCATGTAGCATCAATTTTGAGGTCCTTAGGTGTGCATCACTACAAGAAAAAGTCTCATTGATAGCACACGATTAATGCTATAAAAGGCCTTTCATAGCGTTTCCATAAACGCTATGTCTGGACCAGCTATCGTAGGTCNTATCGTAGGTCGGTCACTTATTATAGCGTTAACGAAAACTGCTATCGTATAATACACTACAATAGCGTTTGAATGTATTGTTATGTTATATCTAATTTATTGATAGCGTTTTAGTTTGGTTGCTATCAAATGTCCTTTTTCCGATAGCATTTATATATTTTTTACAATATATCATCGTCAACAATAGCATTTATATTTTCTGTTATAATATATCGTTGTCAACAATAGCGTTAATATTATTAGCTATGATATGCCAATACATAAAATATTTTCCAACTACATAAGTTATTGTACATAATTGTCCTAAGACATAATATCATACATGAAGTTCATTAGCCTTAAAACACAACAAACAAAGTCTTAAAACTAGCTAAGACTGAACCTAATTTCTTCATTCCCTTGCAGGCTGCAACAATTACCTGAAAGGGTGTTTCTTCATAGTAGTCAAAGCAGTAATGAGCCCTTCAGTTACCCGTGACTGACATGTGAATGATTTACCTTGTTAATTTTTAGCTTATTGAACCCATCTTGCAGGACCTTGTAGAGATGTCACATTATGGTCGATGAAATATCTAAAGTAGAATCTACTGATTATTACATACCATTGTGAATTTGCACATTTCACAACCTTCCATTTGCACATCCAATACATTTAGATTACTAGAAAACCGAACACAAATTAGTACAATGAAAACTAGCTAAAAGTATATGATTCCTTAACATAGAGTCATGCTGATTAAATAGAAAACAGACGATTGATGAATCTTTCCATGAAAAATCACAAAAAGCAACCCCTTAAGTTAGGAAAATTACGTCATACTGCTGCCACAAAGCGTTGGAATCCTTGTAGTGTTCCCACCAAAATTACTTAAATCAACCAATGCTTTTCTTGTGACCTTAGTATATTCCTCTGAAAATGAGACAAAATTTAGAGTTAACTTTCAAACCTACATCCTGGAGATGTGATAAACATTTACGCTGTAAGCTTACGAGAATTTTGATTACTGATTTTTCCCTTGCATGTGATCCTCGAAACTCCCTTCTATTCAGTCAAAACAAAATTTAAATGTTTAATAACTACTAAACATCCAACACTTTGATGAACTTAGGCGGAAGGAAGTGATAAACCTTCATATTGTTAGTGTTAGAAGTTGCTACACTGCTGACTGTTACGGACTTTCTCCCAAACAATGTAAAGCAGATAATTAATAATTTCTTAAAGACTGATTCTTAATGATCTAGCTAATCAAGCACCAGTGAATTTATCCTTTAATGGATGTAAAAGAGAACAAAATACAAAATAACACCACAAACCTCAAAGGAATGCGAGTCTTCTGTGAAGTAAGTCTGCAAAAATAGCAAACAGTATTTTCCAGATTAACAAATGGTTACAAAAATCTGCAAGACATATGAAAGCAATCCACTTACAATGTACAGGCTGGATCAGAAAAAGTTTTCTGATTATTGGAAAAGACCTTGAAACTCCTAGAACCTACTGTTTCAGAAGTAAATACTTTTAAGAAGTGAACCATTTGTTAAGAACGGAAAGATATCCATCAAGAAACAAAGGATAAAATTGTCTCCTTACCTCGATTTCCAAGGATATCATCTCTACTTAGTCGTGGTGCCAATTAAAAAAATCCATAGTAAGTCACATAAGAACTACGGATTTTATCAAATGTGATATCAAAGACCATGTTGATCAAAACCCACGAGAATCTACTCCACACATCAACCTCTGGTAATTCTTCTTCAACACTTCAGGAGCCATGTAATATGGACTACCTACAATCTCTGTAAATCTCTCTCCTACAAATGCATTTGAATCTCTCATAAGCTAAAGATTCAAAAATTAGACAAGGATTTAGAGAAAACTACCAGGTTTAAAGAGTACTGATAAACCAAAATCAATAGCCTTAAGTGGAGAATTATCCTTTTTGTTAGCGAACAAGAAATTCTCAGGTTTCAGATCTCTATGCATAACGCCTCCTTCACAAAGCTCCATCACTATATGTACGTTCTCATTGTCTTCGTAGGTGGCTCTGAGTTTAATGACGTTTGGATGTTCCAGGAGGGTGGACATGATTGTGACTTCGCGGCGAACGTCTTCCACGTCGACGGCTGTTCGGAGCTTCCTCTTGGAGATTGATTTGCAAGCAAGAGCTTCACGAGTTTCACGGTCTGTACAGAGATAGGTCTCTCCATAATCCAAAATGACATGAAAGAAACTGTCCATCTTGTCCGATGCTCCGTCATTTCGAAGGAGATGATATTGCCCCGAAAGCTAGGGTTTGAGAAGGGGAAGAAGAAGAAGATGGATGAGCCAGCCATTGAAGTGAAACGCAATAGATATGGATTTTTCTCAAGCCGAAGAATGGATCGATCTCAGCCCAAGCCCGGATCGATCCCAGATCGATCAAGCCGAAGACTGGATCGATCTCAGCCCAAGTCTGGATCGATCCCGGATCGATCTCAACCCCAAGTCTGGATTGATCCCAGATCGATTTCACTTCAGCACGGATCGATCACGCATCAGCTCAACCTCCGACCCGACCAACTTAAATCCATAATGGACCTAACCTAAGACCCAAGACAATGATTAGTTTTTCTCATTAGTGCAATTAGGGTATTTCTCTGAATACTATATAAGTCCAAGCCCGTCCTTTTTACCAAGTCTTGTTTTTGTTTCCTTTTTAGTTTTTTTTTTTTTTTTTTTTGTTCTTGGTGTAAAAACCCAGAATCTTATAAGTTTATGCTAATCTACTGCTTTCTTTTACTTTCCTGCTTAGCCTTAGATTGTTGTTTATCTGGTGCATATTGATCTTCTATTTTTTCCTTTAATCTTCTGTTTTAAGCTTTGATCATTTTCTGGGTTTGTTATTGTTCCATTGCTGTTCTTGCTTTTCTAGGTTTGAGTTCTTAGTGTTCTTGATGTTCTTCAACTGTTTAACTTTTGATCATCATATTTAACTTTGAAGTTATGATTTCTGTTTTTCCTGTTTTCATTCCACGAGTAGTGAGTAGTTTCCTAAAGTTCCTGAGGATGGGGTAGACTAGGGTTGATGTCCTGATCTCACCTTAAGCACCTAAGATTGTTTGAATATACATCCCTTCTGTTTCATTATGCTTAATGCTGGTTTATTTCACGCTAATCGAAATCTGAACTTAGACATTCTAGCATCCGAAAAGCGTTCAATGGAATGTCTAATCATGGTGATTTCAGAGATTAGCTCATCCTTATGCAACGACTTATATGCTTAGGATATGCATCTCAGCCTAAGGGGTTGGATAACTAGGGGGATTTTTGGCTTGAGGAACTGCTTTACGCTTGATTACATCTTTTACCTTCTCTGTTTTTACCTTTTAGCATTTTTAGCTTCTTATGCATTTTGTTCTGTTTATGCTTTTTAGTTCCAGCATGTTTCACTTCACTTAGGACCTGTTAGTAAACCACCGCTTTTCATATTAGCTTGACTTAGAAGTATCCAGTGCAACATTGATTGCTAGTGCACACCCATTTGGATTGACATATCATCTATACTACAATGATGGGGAATTGATCTCTTTAGGACCTCAAATATCCTACTATCAATTTGGCGCCGTTGTCAATTGGGTGTCGTTTACTACATTATGGATTTTGGATCTTTTGAGATCAAGCTTCTTTTACAACTTTACTTACTTGTTTACCTTTGTTTGCTTTCTTTTCAGGTACCTGCTTAGCAGTGTATGAACCTGGGAAGCAAGGGACCAACAGACTTGATTCATCTCGTTGAAGATATCAGAGCTCTTGAATGGGAATACTCTCGGGCAAGACGTGAATAAGAGCGTGCGAAACACTTAAAACGGTTGGACTTACAAATGGCAGACAACGCTGAACGAGATAACCAACACACTATAGGTGCTGGTGACAACCCCAACACTCACACCATCAGACATGGAATCACTCCACCTGCAATTCAAAACAACAACTTCAAGATCAAGCATAGTCTGATCTCAATGGTGTAGGGAAACAAGTTCGACGGTCTACATATGGAGGATCCACTCGATCATCTCGACGAGTTTGATCGCTTCTGTAGCCTCACAAAGATAAATGGTGTGAGTGAGGATGCTTTCAAACTACGCCTCTTCCCT
>OVBE01006824.1:580-19277 GCA_900406425.1 Iberis pinnata | reverse complement strand
ATGGACGAGATTGTTTGTGCCTTGAAAATAATGACAATATTGAGCTCACTAAGGTCTTAACACATTTTCAGGATACATATGTGACCCAGTGAGAGATTGTAAGATTTATTTTGGGGTCACACATGTAAATAATAAAGTGTTAGGGTCATTATTTAATAAGTCAAATATTATGTGGTCACTTTTGTAATAAAGTAAAGACTTGAGGCATAAGTGTTATGAAATAATTAATTGTGGATACCTTTGGCAATTTCTAGTTTGATGAGGGGCCGAACTAGAAATTGATTCTCTATAAATAGAGGGTTATGGTCCCCAAAGCAACCCTAGCCGAAAATACATAAACTCTCTGCATCCCATCGCCATAGATATAAAGTCACATAGGGTTTGCTTTGGAAGATCCATTCCCCAATTCAGAAACCAAAAGCATGGATTCATCAGGTACACTTCCGCTTATGTTCTTTATCATCAGAAACTGATATGGATTAAAGTTATGGATTTATAAAATCCCAACAGAAATTGCAGCAAGAAATTTCATTATACTCTCTACATGACTCTTTACCTCTACACACTACTACTTTTTCTTCTTCTTCTTCGTGTTCTTATTCTTCTGATTCTTTTGATCTCTCGGGTTGCTCAGACTTGTTCTTATCATTTGGTTGTGAGTTCTGTATGTTGGTTTTGTTTTCCTTGATGGGTAGTACTCTATGAATCTTTGTATCTTTATCAAACTTTAAGATGTAAGCTTGGTTACATTCCTCATAGAGCATTTCTCCTAACATGTCTATGATGTAATAAGCATAATGGAACACGAGCGTGACGAAGAAATGATCATTTCAGCTTACGATGTAGATCACATGTTCACTTACTGATTCTTTTGGTTCTTATTTCAGGATCTCTTCCCAGATACAATCAAATGACATTATTGAAAGGAAATGAAAGCAAATTCAAAAGAGAGAGTGAGACTGTAAAGTTCTTCTCATAAAACCCTTAAAAATCTAAATACATAGATAGAGCCTTTTGTATAGGCTAGACAAAAGAGAGTTTGCCCTAAAGATAATGGCGTTAATAACAAGGTAAATAGCAAAAGAATTGGGAGTGATGAAACTTTCTTGTTTAGATTTTAACGGAAAAGGTGCAAAGTGATTTGTACTATTTCCAGTTTTAAGTGCAGAACAAGTCTTTGATGTATTTTTACTCTTGAAACCTTCTGATTCAGAAAAAGCTTTGCTTTAACTTCAGTTTTGAAACTTTGTGATTGAGCAAAATTATTTTCTTCAGCTTGATTTTATTTTGTGATGCTTATACCCCTCCCCTTCAAACTTGTGTTGGGGATGAACTGAACATCAAGTTTGAATCTTAAGCTTGTAAATGAATAAATTGATACTAACTTTGTGAACATATCAACAAGTTGAAGTGAGGTAGGAACATGTTTGACAACCAAAGCTCCAAGTGCCACTCTGTCCTGACAAAATGAAAATATGTATCAAATTGTTTGGGTCTCTTGTGAAGTGCTAGTGTTGCTGATAAATTGATAGCTGACAATAGAGCTCTGGAACTTGTAGTTGAGGGATGCTAATATCCTTCATAACATTTGTAATCCATTTCATTTATGCTACAATGTCTGAAATGACCTGTATTTGTGGATGCTAAAACCCACAAAGAATTTTTATCTAGTTATCTCAATGAGAAATTCGTTGTTCTTGTCAAAATTAGAAAGAAGTCGCAACACAAACTCAGATCGAAAGAAAAATGTATTTTTTATTGATTTCAACGATGTTTACACAGAATAACAATAGTCAAATCTCAATCTTAGTTCGAAAATAAAATGATCATAATCCCCTTCATCGCTATCTCTCTTCTTCCTTTATATCTCCCTCCCTCTTGTTCGGGTCGTTATGATCTTCTCGAGTTGTTAGGACTGCGATCTCGGTGTCTTCCCCCTATCTCGAAACTGTCACAACTTAGTCTTTGTTTGCTTAGCTCGCGCTCACCTTCTGCCCAAGTCGTCTACGACTCGAGCATCCGATCACTCGCTTTCCACGCCCAGGTTGAGATTTGCTGGGTAAATTCTCTTGCTGGTACACGCTGAACTGTTGTCCAAGAAATGATACTAGTTGAAGTAGAAACCCATTGAGGGGGTTTCATCATCAATAGATTAGCCGCCAGGTCTCCCTAAAAGCTTAGCGAGTTGGGAGACCTTCGACAATTGGTGGAAATTCAACTCGAGGTTGTATGTTTTGCAATGATATCTATTTGTCATTCTTATTTAAATATGTACGCGTTTGTATATGATAGTCACATATGCATTTGAATCCTTTATACTGAACCGGATAATTCAATTATTCCCCAAAGATTTAGCATTAGTTGGGCCGATTTATTATAATTTTGGTTGAGGAAATCTCAACAGTCTTGCGATTGATTTTATCCTAACATGCGGTGTGTCCCCCTATTTTGAATTTCAAAAGTGTCATGATTACACCTATAAAAGGTAGTTTTGCACACTTTGAGGCAGTTATTGCTACTCTCATCTCTCTCCTCAAGCGCTTGGAACCGCCTCTCCACTACACATTCAACCGTCCACTCCTTCTCTCTCTCTTTACTCAGCCTAAGGTACAATTACTCAATTTCTTATCTTTCTTTAATTTTGGCTAGGGTTTGCTATTCCATCTTTCAATCCATTCTCTTCTCCTTTGATTTGCCTCCGAATTTCCTTGGATTTTCATCCCCTTTCAACTTTCCTTCTTCTAATTTCTCTCCCCCTGGTTCTTTTGTCATGTCAAGACAACTGGCGCTTCGCTCTCGGAGCAGAAGCTCGTCATCCCATCCTACAGCGAGTGCGAGTGTCGGAACTCCCATTGTTCCAGGCGCAAAATCCAGGGCGGTTGCAACTCCGAAAATCATGGCCTTTCCTTCCTCTCGCTCATCTCCTACGCCTGTGACAACGCTTTGGGAGCAGTTTGATCTCCCATCTGATGTCAAGTTCTTAATCCCTGACCCGAGCCAGTTTCCAGACAATCCCCCATCAAGATTCATCACGGTCTACGAAATCTTTTTCAAAACATGTGGGTTGCGTTTTCCGGTTCTCGAGCCATTGGTTCAGTATTTGCATCGTCGAGGGATGGCTCTGAGCCAAATGATTCCCAAAGGGGTTCGACATGCGATATTCCTGATGGTCCAAGCGAGGGAGAACGACTTCGAACTAAGTTGCGATATGCACGAGGCTTCTACGTATGCTAAAAGGGGTACGAAGGGTGGTTTCTAGTACCTAGCCAATAAACCCAACCAAGGGTTCACAACCGGCCAAGCCTCCTAAGACGAAACCGAATGGGAGCAGTTTTTTTTTTTTTTCTTGAAATTAACCATCTTTCTTTTGGGACTACGAGTCCCAGTGATTTTCAGTCTTGGTGGACTAGGGAGATTGGTGTGAATCCATTCTTTCCTTTCTTATTAAAATGAATCTTACGCCCTCCTGCTTGTTTCTTAGATTGACGCTTTCTGTTGTATTTGCTCTTTTTTATATCAGTTGATTTTTGGGAATTTTTGGCTGATTGAGTTTCTTTTTCTTCCTTATTTTGGGTTTTGGCAGTCCCGCATCTGACTCAAGTTGAAGATCCTTCCGTCGAGTATCTGAAGAATTAGAAACTTCTCGGGAGTAACCGGCTGAACAACTGGAATACTTTCAACGGGGAAAGAGTATCCCGCAACTGGCTGCCATTGTAACCGCTATCCGAATTGTCCTCGAGTAAGTGTTTTTCTTAGGTTTTATTTTGGTCCATTAGGATCGCATGATGTTTGATGTAGGGTTTGCCGCAGGTGCCCCATCTCAATGTTCGTCTGTCTCTATGAAGAATCCCATCCCGTATCTCAAAGCTCGCAAATTAAAAGGTTCCCAAGGGGCTCCCAGCTCAGCTGGATTCAGTGCTGCTCAGGAGGCCAAGACTCCCAAGGATCATGCTCCCATGGAGTTAGACCCTATTGAGGTCTTTGACTCATCCCGCGGTGCTCAATGTCGAGAGAAAGCTGCATGTTCTAGAAAGAAATCATCTCGTCTCCCTCCGATCCGGCACAACACTCGACATCTTGATGCCCCCTCAGAGAAAAAGGCTCACACTCAGGAGACATCCCCAGTCGGTGTTCAAGATCACGACAGATTCACGTTCAGCTTCTCCTGGCCTAACCAGTCTCCCATGGTGGAAGAAGGAGACCTCTACGCAGAGCTGATGTTTAAGCTTCGCCTAGATGGTCCTAAAGTTTATGATCACAGGTTGCTTTTGTTCAGAAGGAATATGCTGACTGGGCTCGCTCCCATGCTGAGGTATGGTAGTGGCATTCTTCATTTCAAAAAAAAAAAAAATTGCTTCGCAGTTTGGAAATTGATTCCTGTTTTGATTGATTGGCAATTTGTTTTTCCTAGACCGCGAATTTGGCTAACCGACTGGTGGGGGTTTTGGACGACGAGCTGAGGATGGCGAAGAAGAACTCTGGGATTGAATTGATTGAGGATGTGATAGCGAGAGCTGACAAAGCTATTGCTGAATTGAAAAATGCAGTGAGGCGGGTGGAGATGCTCATGGATGAGAACGGTAGGTTGAGGGCTGAGGTAGTTGAACTGGGAGATATGAGGAAAAAGGATGTAGAGAGGTTGAGTGCGGAGGTAGCTCGTCACGACAAGGCCAAAAAAAATTTGAAGAAAGAGGTGGCTTCCATGGCTAAAGAACTGGCGAGCCTCATGAAGGATATGGACGATCAGATGGAGCAAAAGCTTAAAGAGAAGGAAAATGAGATGACGACACAGTTCGTCAGGAAGATGGATCGGGTGAAGGGGAAGGTTGCAAATAAAAGGGTGTATCAGGAGAAGTTAATGCAGGTGGAGCAGATCAAGTGTAATCTCAAGTTGATCAGGCTTTTGAGAGAGGGGGAGACCACGCTGGAGGCGGAGCAGAAAGATTTGGAAAACGACTTGGGTGGGTTTAATGAAGAGCTGGCTATGCTAGATTTCAAGGAGCTGAACATGTAGAAGGATTGGATGGCGACGCCCACTGGGTCCGACCTGAGTGAGCCCTATGAACCCAACCCAGCTACAGACATCAATCCCTACGGTACGAATCTCCCATCTCTGAACCCTGTTGAAAAGGTCGTCGTTAGAGGGGACAAGGATGGGGTTATAATTGAGGATGAGGCTGAAAAAGGAGAGGTCGAGGGGCTCGATGTCGGTGCGGGCAGAGCACTTGACAAGGCGGTTGAAGTCATGGTGCGCATCAGGGAAGCTGTAGCTATTCCAACGAAAGAAGCCCCCAGAGGGGATGAAGACGATGCAGCCGGTCAAGACCCGCATACCTAGAAACTCCTCCATCTCATCGTGTTCGCCTTTAGTTTTTAAAACTCTTTTGAATGTTTTGTGAACCTTGAATTTGGTGCCCGGGGGGGNGGGGGGGGGGGGGGCTTTAACCCAGAACCTTTAAGTTTGTTTAATTTATGTAGCATCTTCGGTTTATGTCTTTGCCTATTGCTTTTAAGCACCCGCTTCGGGTTGAGTTTATATTAAGATTCTTTCTAGATGCAATGATGCGTGCTAGGCTTATCTCGCATGTGTTTTCCAGCAAATATTGATATATACTTTGTCGTCAAGGCGAATGGTTTAAAATAGCATACTTTATTCGAGGGATCGAATGTTCAAACGTAGAATGAGTGTTTCAGCTGTTTGACAGTGTTTGTCATATTCCTTAATACGTTATTGCGAGACAGGGTTCGGCTTTAGCGCTTATAATGTGCTGAGCGTTGCTCAGGCTGGTACCCGCTGGGGGTGTGCGATGTATTGTATAACTGGCCAGGTCATACAATGTGATATTTTCGATTGTTTTTGTTTTGAGTGTTGTGTTATAATGAAGAAGGTGTTTAGAACTGAAATTCGCTCCGTCGATTTCCGTTAGTTACGAAAAATCAGAGAGAACTCTAATTTTCCAGAGATCGAAGATTTATGTGAGTCAAATACAAACAAGATCATAGTACAAAAATAAAAAATAAAAGTCTAAGATTTAATTAAGAATATGAAAAGAGGGAAAAAGAGATTTCTTATTCTGTATCGTATGAGCTTGTTATAATCATATAATAATATCGGCCACAAGAACTCTCGGCGAGTATCCTAGATCTAACAACCAGAGAATGATAACCAAATTGAGTCGTAGCTCGCTATAAACGGAAAAGTAATCTAAAAACCCTAAGTATTTTAGTGTGTCGAATGGAGCATGTATGTGCCCCTTCTCTTCATCTCTCTTATATAGACTTCGGGATTGACCATCTTCTTTTCTGTCTTTCGTTCTTACGCGAAAATCTTCCTTCTTGATTGATTCTTCTACGAAAATCTTCCTTTTTTGGATTTCTTCCATTTCTCTTTTGCTTGTAGGATGTTATTCCATATCGTATAAGTGTCATTACGCTTGCGCTCGATTCCCATCTAGAATCGTAAGTGGGACGTTATTGTGTATTAGGCCTCGTTGGGATGTTTTACAGTTTAGGAAATTTTTACGGTTCTTGTCAAGAAAACAAAATTTCGCGCAACAATATAATCAAAACCTTTGCGGAAAGTTTATTCCGATCGCGTAAGCAAGACAAAATCAAATTTTAAGTCAATCGTCACATTTTTATACGGTTGATCAGTACGAAATAGTTTCACGAGTTGATGGAAGTCATCGTATGAAAGAGATAAGTTTTACGAGTTTTATCATAAACCCCAATGGAAACTCGGAATGATACGTAACAAGAGACAATTCGTCCGTATTGACATGAAGCGCACATGCGATTCATCTCGCCAGGTGGCGTGATGAATAGGTGAATTTTCTGATTTATCTCGCCAACTGGCATGATCATGAATGTTATCGATTCATCTTGCTAACTGGCGAGATAAATTGCTTGCACAGATTCATCTCGCTAGTTGGCGAGATGAATGTTTTAGACTCATTTTGCCAACTAGCGAGATGAGTTCCTTGCACAGGTTCATCTCGCCATGAATGTTTCCGATTCATCTTGCTAGTTGGCAAGATGAATGTTTCCGTTTCATCTCGCTAACTGGTGAGATGAATTTCTTGCACAGATTCATCTTGCCAATGGCGAGATGAATCTCGCTAACTGGCGGATGAATTGCTTTCACAGATTCATTTTTCTAACTATCAAGATGAATTTCTTGAACATATTCATTTCGCCAGTTGGCGAGATGAGTGTCTCTGATTCATCTCGCCAACTGACAAGATGAACATATGTCCAAAAATGTCTTGATTTTTCGTATTTGAGCATGATTCGTGATTTCCGTAGAGATGTTTGCGATTAAAGCGTTTTCCTGGAGGTTGTGTATTCATTGAGGTTTTCCATATTCCTTGGACATTCATTCTGAATAAGCGGACCATATCCCCTCGTTAAAACCTTAGTGATAAGAAAATCTGGATGGAAAAAACCATTCTGGACTAAGGATAAAAGAGTGTAAAGAAGAGTTCTTAGAAGTTTTACGATTATTGCGTGATTCCTCCGAAACGCATCATCCATGGTCTTTTTGGAAATATCGTAAGTTTTCTTTGTTTATTCTGCTGATCGGAAATGCTTAGATTGTGTTGTGTTTCTCGGATGTTGATCCCGAGTGTGTTATTTTTGACCCCAATAGTTAGTCCCAGCTCGTGAAGTTTGGGTCGGATTTTGTGAGGGAGTGATGTATGTTTTGGTCGGGATCCACGGTTAAGAAGTTTCCTTAAAATTTATTACTAATTTACTGCAGAAGAATTTATCTATAAGTAGTGGACTCTTCACGTTCATTTCATTCATTCCTACTTCCTTTACATTCCTACTTTGAGAGCTTTGGCCAAATGACTTCTCCATAGAAAGACAATAGTGTTACCGTGGATGGTACTTTTCTGGGAGGCTCCTCCCGTTCTCCGACCTACGAAGTGGTCCCTACTCACGTGGCGGGATTCCTTTCTATCCAAGAGAGGATATCACGTCGCAATGTCGAGCCAGAATACCCTGCTTTTGCCATTCCGATGGAGTCTTCGATGCCGACTGTAACGTTGGTCATTGCTCCCATTCCGGTGCCTCATTCCTTGCCAAATTCGGACCACGGGGCGATCCTTTTGACGGGGTCTTCGACAATTCTAGCCCCCGTCGGAAGCTCCAAGCATGGGGCATAGTTGATGCCTCCTTCTCCTCCCATCAAAAAGGAAATTGTCCTAGGACTGCCCACCGTTGGAGCTGCCCTTTTTACTCCCTTTGGGGGCATGCAAGAGGTCTTGCCCCGCCTCCGGGGCAGCTAGGAAGAGGAAGTGTGTGAAAGGGGTTAAGACTGGACCTCCACCGGTAAGGGCTTCGGGTTCAAGTATGATGTCGTGGCATCACACCAAGGTTTGTACACACGTGTTTCTGTGTTTACTACATTTGCTATTTTCTCATCCTTTTTGCTTATGCGCAACTTGTGTCTTGCACCGGCGAGATATTTAGCGACTGTAGATCAGAGATCGAGCGCCTTACAAAAAGGCTTGCAAAGTCGGAGGAGAAATCATCTTGGTTAGAGGCGGAGTTGAGAGTTATCAACAACACGCATGCATCAGAGGTGTCTCAATTCCAAACTCAGGTCAGCCAGCTCGAGAGGGACCTCGGAAAGACGTTGAGCTATTTGGTCAAAGAGAAAAAAGCTAAGAGAAATAAGGTGAAAGAATTACGCCATCTTCAGCGTCAAGTGAAGGTTATGGTTGGTTCATCGAGTCACGCGGTTCCAGTGGTTAAAATCAAACCAGGCATTTCTATTCTCTTGCAGTCTGTTGACGATCCGGTGGATCACGGCTGTGAGGATGTTGAGCCCGGCGAGACAAATGACCGAGCTGACGCGATGGAGGGTTATGTGGGTGAAGCGGATAAGGACGAGGTCCTCATCCTGAATGATGAATTTTGGGGTCAAAAATGGTCCCAACGAAATTAATGTTAAAAAAACGTCGGTATATGAAATCGATCCCGATCAGTGGAACAAATCAACCAAATTCACAATATTCCCAAAAGACCGCAAACGACACGTTTTAGAGAATCAAGCAGTAATCATAAAATCGCCAAGCGATCATCTCTGCAATTTTTTGTCCTTTGTCGAGAATGGCTTTTCTCGTTGGGCTTTTCTTATCACTAAGGTTTTCACGAGGCAAGATGGTCCGCTTACTCGGAATGAATTTCCTAGGAATAAGGAAAACCTTGACGAATACGCAATCTCCAGATAAACGCTTTAATCCTGTATATCTCTACAGAGAGCACGAACCTTGCTCACACATTCAGCTCACCAACTAGCAAGCTGAATCTCGCAAATTCAGCTCGCCAGTTCTCGAGCTGAACATCACACATTCAGCTCGCCAGTTGCCGAGTTGATTTTGTCTTGAACCGCTCGTCTCTTGTTTTGTATTATTCCGAGGTTCTGTTGGAAGTCTGCGACTAAAATCATAAAAATTATTTTCTATGTATAACTGTTGAGGTCATCGTGTAAACGGTTATCTTGAACACCACAGGTATAGAATTATTTCTTACGGTTTTCGGAAGAATCGTTAAATAATGTGGGAACCCAGATTCGCACTGTCAATTTCCGTTAGTTACGAAAAATCAGTGTGAACTCTAACTTTCCAGAGATCTCGGATTTTTGTAAGCCAAACGTTAACAAAATCAGATTACGAAAATAGATGAACAAGTATAAAAATAACAAATACAAAACGGGTGAAAAAAGGTTTCGTATTCCAATTCTCGTGAACGTTTTACAATCGATGAATGTCCTAGAACTAACAGCGGAAACTGTGAACAGCCTAATTGAGTCGCAACTCTCTAAGGACAGAATAAAAGTCTAAAAACCCTAAGTCTTTTGGTGCAGAAGATTCAACGTCCCTGTGCTCTTCGTCCTCATCTCTCTTACATAGGCTGCAAGGTTGGTCCATCCTTCCTTTTCCGTTCTTCCGCGGAAATCTTCCTTTTCTGGTTTATTCTCTTGCGGAAATCCTCCTTTTTCTGGATTTCTTCCTTTTTTTCATGGCTTGTAGGACAAGCTACGACCGCCACCAAACTTGGGGTTGATTTTCGGTTAGAATCACAAATGGCCCATTTCCGCATACTAGGCCTTGTTGGACCATTTTACGGTTTAGGCGATTTCACGATTCTCATCGGGGAACCAAGGTTCAGTACGATGATACGTTCGATACTTTGCGGAGATATTATATCGATCGTGCGAGTGGGATAATATTGACGTTTAAGTCTAATCGTTCTTGTTTTACACGATCGATAAATACGATTGTATCCTTACGACCGTTATGAGGAAAGATGATTTTAATCGTGTAGCTATGATAGCTTCTGACGTTTTGACAGACTATTAATGTTTCATACGATTAATTCCATAAGAGAATATTTCATGATTCTTCCGCAAGTTGCAAGTAATAATCGTATAACTATGATGTTCTCGGTGCTTTGGATAATCGGAACTGTTATACGACTACTTCGGGACGTATGCGAGTCTTACATATTTCAGTTGCAGAGCTCCAACGGAATCTTGGAATAACATGAAACAAGAGACGAGAGGCTTGAGACGAATTCATCTCGCCACCGGCGAGCTGAATTTTTGAGACACTTAGCTCTTCCGGCGAGCTGACTTTGTAAGACATTCAGCTTACCCGACGAGCTGATCGTGTGTTTGATGTACGTGTTCTTGTATACGAACGACGTTTGAAGCTTAAGGCATATATCGGAAAACCCTGACTTGCATGTCGTTATTCCGAATGCATGTGGTTTTTGTCTTCCGTGAACATGGGCCGTAAAAGAACTATCTTGCCTCGTTAAAACCTTAGTGATAGAAAAACCCAAAACAGTCGTGTGAACGCATTCATGCCATTTAATCGTACAAAGCGGAAACGGCTAACTTATAGTGAAGTCTATATCGCATCGTGGTACAAAAGATTGATTCTCCTATAAGAATCGTAAAATCGCCTAGACCGCATAATGGCTCGATGAGGCCTAAAACGCCATAAATAGCCCACTTGCAATTCTAAGTGAGAATTCGGCCCAAGTACGATGACGGTCACAGCTTGTTCCACAAGCCATAAAGAAATAGAAAGAATGCAGAATAGGAATGTTTCTGGAAAAGAAAAGGAAGATTTTCGCAGAAAGATCGGAGACCGAAAAGGAATATGAACCAACCATGAAGCCTATATAAGAGAGATGAGGAAGAAGAGATGGGGGACATTGCATTCTCTGCACCAAAAGACTTAGGGTTTTAGATTTCTTTTTTGTTCTTGCTAGTGAGTTGCGACTCAATTAGGTTATTCAGTCTCTGTCGTTAATTCTAGGAAATTCACCAATTGTTCTTACGGACGAGGCTACTACTTGATTTTAAGACGCTCACGAAGTTCGAAATAAGATTTATTTTCCCTCTTTTTGTATTCTTAGATTCGTTTTCCTACAAGTTATTTTCATATCTGATCTTTCTCGTGTTTGACTCACAGAAATCCGAGATCTTTGGAAAGTTAGAGTTTTCTCTCTTATTTTCTGTAACTAACGGAAATCAGTAGTGCGAATTACGGTTCCCACAGTGTTATAATCAGATGATAATTTCGGCCACAAGAACTGTCGGCGAGTATCCTAGATCTAACAACCAGAGACTGATAACCAAATTGAGTCGTAGCTCGCTATGAATGGAAAATTAATCTAATAACCCTAAGTCTTCTGGTGTGTCGAATAGAATGTGTTTATGCCTTTTCTCTTTATCTCTCTTATATAGATTTCTGGATTGATACGTCTTCCTTTTTCATCTTCTGTTCTTCCACATAAATTTTCCTTCCTTGATTGATTCTTCTGCGGAAATCTACACTTTCTGGATTTCTTCCATTTCTCTTTGGCTTGCAGGATAAACTTCAACCATCATTACGCTTGGGCTTGGTTCCTATCTAGAATCTTAAGTGGGACACTATTGTGTTTTAGGTCTTGTTGGGTTATTTTATGGTTTAGGAAATTTGTACGGTTCTTGTCGAGAAAACGAACTTCCGCACAATGATACTATTGAAACCTTTGCGGAAAGGTTATTCCGATCGTGTAAGTGAGAAAAAATTAAAGTTTAAGTATACCTTCACATTTTTATTCGATTTATGAATAGGAAACGGTTTCATGAGTTGATGGAAGTCATAGTAAAAAAGGGATAAGTTTTACGAGTTTTATCATTCCTGAGCTGGAAGATACACTCAATACAAGTCAAATGGCCATTAGAGAGCAAACAAGGTCAAAAGAGGATCATAAAGCAAACCACATGGAAATTATTGAAAATAAATCTCATACAAGCCTCAAGGGACTAGAAGAACAAGAAATCATCAAAGGATTCAAGTTTGACAGACCAGAACAAGCATAATGCATTTCAGCTCCTAAACCGCACAAACCGAGCCAAAATCAGGTATGTTCATTATATAAAATTTATGAAGGTGAAACTGAGTTTATCTAAGGTTTATAAGGCTTATAAAAAAACAACATCTTGAGCCAAGAAATTCTACAACACTTTAGTTTATATTATTTTAAGTTTGCAAACATTTCTGTTTTGTGTGGTTAAACTTTGTTGTTTTATTTTGCATGTCTTGTTGTCTTGAGTCTTTTATTTTGAATTTATGTCGACCTAATTAGGTTTTAAGCTAAAGAACCACTATATACGGTTCCCCTGTAGTCTTGTAAAACTCATACCTTTTTGTTGATTAATAAAGTTTCATTTTCTTCTCTTTCAAGTGGTACTTGTAGAGATTTGAGCTTCTGTCCTTTGTGTGTGAATTCACCATAGGAATAGCTTCCTTGTTGTATCAGATATCCTTCCATAATATTTGTGGTGCATTCGATCCATCTTCATTTCCAACTACTGATCCTACAAGAGAGAGCGTTATAGCCAGCCTGTTTGATCCCATATCAATTCACCTTCACCCACTAAACTAGGACGAGAGAGTGTGAAAGCCAGGGTGTTTGTTCCCATCTTCCACAGCCAAAGACTCTCCCTAGAGTCTCATATCATCTATTTTTTCTGGATACCACTCATTGCCATTGTAGTTTCCTTCATTTGGTACCTTATGTGCAGTCAAAGCAGATTGTTAGATCTTAGTTTGATATGAATGCTTAAATCTTTTCTAGCATTGAATGGCTATATAGCCATTCCACATATTTGACAAACACGAGGGGCTTGTTCTTGAGAATGTGATGAGTTGGACTGGTTTTGTTGACGAAACCCTCGACCTCTGGTATAATAGGTTCCTCTGCCTCTCTAACCACGAGTGTAACTCAGATATGGAAGAGATTCAACCATTGAAGTTTAACCTAAAGCTCTGGTACCATAAAGCAAATGAAAATAGATTCAAAAGAGAGAGTGGGGCTGTAAAGTTCTTCTCATAAAACCCTTAAAATTGAAATAAAAAGACAAAGACTTTATAGAGGCTAGACAAAAAAGAGTTTGCCCTAAAGATAGTGGCTTTAACAACAAGATAAAATAGCAAAAGAATTGGGAGTGATGAAACTTTCTTGTTTAGCCTTTAACGGCAAAGATGAAGAGTGATTTGTACTATTTCCAGCTTTAAGTGGAGAACAAGTCTTTGATGTATTTTTATTCTTGAAACCTTTTGATTCAAAAAAAGCTTTGATTAAACTTCAGTTTGGGAACCTTGTGATTGAGCAAAATTATTTGCTTCAGCTTGATTTTCTTTTGTGATGCTTATAATTACATCTTTAAGAAACTGTAGACTTTTGTCTTCTTACTATGATTTCTTTTAATGGAAAAGTGATAAGTTTGATGAGAGTAAGAACACAATTGTGTTTATGAAATATTATAAAAAACTTTCATATGAAATAAGTTACAATATGCAATGGTATTTATATATGAATAAATAAATATAATTTCCTAATTTAAGATAAACATAAATCTGATAGATTTCCTAATCTAAGATATTAAAATATTTTCGTGATATTCTTGATCTTCTGGAATCTTCCTTTCGATTTTACGATCTCCCAATACCCTCCCGCAAGTTCAGACGTGGTAACACGTGTGAGATTGGACAAATCTTCAAAATAGCGGCTTCATATCCAGCCGTCGGATCATCATCGCATCGTTATACTCGGCCGGCGAGTCAAATCAACTTGAACACCAAGCTGTCAATATCGACGTTTATACCTGATCATAGGGTCAATTTGGCTACAAACCCAGCCATAAGATCATCATCGACATTATACTCAGTCCTAGAGTCAAATCGGCTATAACACCCAGCCGTTGGGTCATCAACAATATTTATACTCCATAGTAGAGTCAAAATGACTAAAACTATTAGCCATCAAATTTTTTATCGGTGAAAACACATCACCATGATAAAACTCGAAAATAACTCGCAAAGATCAATTAACAATATTGAACGAATCTGTATGAATTCATGTTCAAAACACACTTTTTTTTGAGAAAAATCAGTTCAACACACGATTGAACAATGAACACCATCTTTTTTTCTCTTTTTCTTTCTTGTGTGTACATAGAAGTAAAAGAGAGAGAAAAAAAACAAAAAAAATCTCACGATCACTCAATGATTTTTTTTTCTTTTTCTTTATTGGATCAAAACGTAGAGAAGATTTTCAGTGAAAGAAGGCATAAAACCGAGAAACAAAACTTCTCCTTAATTTTTTTTTCTCAATACAAAGAAACTTATAACTTTTTTTTTTTGTTGCAAAAACAAAGAAAACTTGAATCAAATTTTCATTATGCGGAAGCTTTAACTTCGATCCGCAAGAATCGAAGGCTCTGATACTATGATAAGTTTGATGAGAGTAAGAACACAATTGTGTTTAGGAAATATTATAAAAGACTCTCATAAGAAATAAGTTACAATATGCAATGATATTTATAGATGAATAAATAAATCTAATTTCCTAATTTAAGATAAACATAAATCTGATAGATTTTCTAATCTAAGATATTAAAATATTTTCGTGATATTCTTGATCTTCTAGAATCTTCCTTTCGATTCTACGATCTCCCAATAAAAAGCCCGGTTATGAAGAACAGTCTCAAGAACAAAATGTTTGTCTGGAAAACTTTCTCATCTTCACAGAGTTTTCTCAATTCTGATGATCCTTCTCTAATAAAATTGTGAAACTTTGACCTTTTAGAGATTTTGTCTTTTTTAGATTCTAACCAATCATCACTGCAACTAAGGTTGTACATGCACTTTCTCCACCAGATCTTTAGCTTCTTTGGTTTATTGATGCGAGAAAAACGTGAGCTATGAGTTTCATCAGCCCATCGCAGCTTATAATTTCTCTTGTTTCCCAATTACCAAGAACAAAGTCATCATCTCCAAACTCAGATAATGGTATGATAATTGAATCATCAAACCTATACCATTGCAAGAACATCAACCAAATGTTAGGAAACAATGATTATCAATCAAACCAAAAAAATATAGTCAATGTGTATACATCAGAGGTAGACTCATCGAATGAAAGTAGTTGTCTACAATGAGAATCAATATCATACCATTTAACCAAATCAAATCAGTCAAAAGCAAATACATCTAGAGAAAGTTTGAAGATCTCAAAAATATGCGCGTTTTCACAATGCAAGATTTCTTAAATTTGAAGATTCATTATTTACTAACCATGCGGCCATTGATGATGTGTTCTCTCTGCAACACAATTTCGACAGTAAATCTAAAGCCACCAGCACGATTTGTTGCTCGTTCTCTCATGATCACAGCTTCAACCACATCACCATACTTGTTAGAATAGTCTCTTAGCCTTTCTTCATCCGTTTCCCACAAAAATTCACCAACGACGAGCTTCCCTAAATCCGATTCCATCTTTTTCTTCTCCTTAAAACAAAAAAAAACAATCAAAAATCGTAGAGACTGAATAATCAATATTTTCTTCATTAACTGCAAGAAAATGAGACTTTCACTAACAATAATCGTAATTTCGTAAGGTTAATAATATGTGATGAAAATGGGAGTTGGAAAGGTTGTGAAACCGAGAGACAAAGGAGGAGAAAACTTTTGGTGTGTATTTATTGTTAACTAGGATAGCACCGGGTTAAAATCTTTTTTAAAACCATATATTTATATATTTAGAATACAATATTTTATATAAATGTATATGTTGTTTTATAATGTATAATTTAATATATATTTAGTCATAAAATATTTATTCAAAAATTTGATTGTTGTTATTTACAATATTCAAATAATAAGAAGATTAAATTTCTATTTTCTATATGATAACCACATTCTAGTATTACATATCTTAAAATTTGAAATATATTTTATTGAATTGTTAAGAATATATACATAATTGTATATTTTATGTAAGAAATTGATTTTATCGAATAAATATTTTTAATTTAATTATATTTAATGAAATTATAGGTATAGATATGTATATACGAAATGTTTTAGTATTTTTAATGTATTATAATTTTATTTTTTTAATTAAAATTTTATTTAAATTTAAAATTAACAAATAAATATAAATAAATGAGCCAATTCTAATGAAATTGGGCTTAAATATTTAAAAGCTCAAAATATGAAATTATATATTTCTTATTTTACGAAGCCCAATAAAAGCCCATTAGAAAAGAAATTTGACCTAGATCATTCCGTCTGTATCCATTTGCCGAAATCTAACTTTCTTTAAAAAAACCTTTCGTTCTCTTCTTTCCTTTTCTGAAAACAACCAAATCGCATACAATTTCTTCCATTTTGACCTTGATTCGAGGATACAATTCTTTAAATCACTCGAGATTCTTACTCTTTCAACGAAGCTTCTTCCAAATAAGGTAAAAACTCTTCTATTTCCTTTTTAAATAATCATTTAAAGATCACTTAGATCTAGTTTTAATCTGCTTTTTCTGTTTGACATTATGTTTGGTGGTTAATCGGAGCTGGATCTACCGATTTGAAGAACGCAAGCTATAAGTGGAGGATTACCAGAAAATGTAAGATCTATAAGATTATGGTTATTTAAATGCTAGATCCTTAGAAATAAAATGACGATTTAGTATTTTGCTAACTGAAATTGATTTGTTGTTGCATGTGGTATTGAGATGAAGAACAAATAATGAAAGTTTCCTTCAAATATTCGGATGCAACAAAAATATCCAGAAACAAAAAATAAATCTGGTAAGTATCAGGCAAAAATATATTTATTGTTTAAATCGGATATGTATTTGAAAACTAAATATTATTAAAAAAATTTTTGTAGATCTTAAATTAAATCGGGTTAACAAAATCAGCATAAAAATCTGTTAGTTTTCCATATAAAACTTTATATGATTTAATTTTATTTTGTGTATCTGTAAAATTTAATTAGATTATATTTAAATGCAAATATAAACTAATTAACTAATATATTAATATTTTGATAATTATTATATCCATATCGATAAAATTGTTTATTTATATATACAACTATAATAAAATAAAGTTATTTAAAATTATGAATACATGTTTACATATAAATATTATATATATATTTTTAATATAATATTTAATGTAAATTTGTAAAGTTTACTTATATTTATATACGTAACAAAATATAATTATTATATTGTATACTAAAAATTATTATAAAAATATTTAAAATAAATAACAATATTAAGTTTCAGAAATTAATTGTTAGTATAAATGAGTTGGGCTAATTATAAAGCCCAAATAATTTAAAATATTATATTATATTAAAATTTAAAACCCGACCCATAAACATATCAATATTATATATTTATTTTAATATAATACATAATGTACATTTGTGAAGTTTACTTATAATGTATCTACTTAACACAATATAATCTTTTTATTGTAACTATAACTTAGTTGGGCTAATTATAAAGCCCAACTAATCTAAAATATTGTGTTATACTAAAATTTACATCTCGTCCAAAATTCTGAAGCCCACCAGAAAAGTTTTTTGCTATACAATTTAATTAAACTTAGAAACTTTATTGTAAAACAAAAAATACTGTAATTAAAAAATTAAAATAAAAACTAATTTAAATATATAATTATTATTTTCATTTCTTATTTAAATAGATAATTGTTTAATAGAATATTATAAGTGGTCATCGTGGTTGTTTAATAGTATTTTTCCTATGGGCATCTTTCGCGGCAACTTGGCATGAACCAATTTCAAGATGTTATTCATCGCTGTGATCTGACTGATCTTGAGTATATTGGGCCACGATTTACATGGTCAAATCATCAACAGGCGAACCCGATTGCCAAAAAAACTGGATCGCGCACTGATTAACGACACATGGGCAGCCACTCACCCACGATCCTATGCCACGTTTGAAGCTAACGGCATCTCCGATCACGCTCGCTGTGTTGTGCATCTTACGACACCACTATCCCCAACCCGTAAGCCTTTCAAATTTCACAACTTCTGGATTGCTGATACTGGTTTTGTTGATCTTGTCAGGACCCATTGGACGAGTGGACCACCATTGGGACACTCTCGCTTAGCTCTGCGCTTTTTCCACTCCCGTCTCAAAGGCCTTAAAGGCCCACTTCGCGGACTCAATTCAGCAAACTATGGTGACTTATCGCAACGCACAAAGGACGCTTATGACCTCCTCCTTCACTGCCAATCTCAAGCTCTTCACCACCCATCACCGAGTTCGTTCCAGGCAGAGCAAGATGCGGCAGCCTCTTGGCGT